>JAABLK010000205.1:0-42478 GCA_012295415.1 Phytophthora chlamydospora | reverse complement strand
GAGATGAAAGGCAACGCAAACCTAGACACTGAAAGTGCTGCGACCTGCGAGAATACCCCATCTGCAGCTGCATAAGATCCATTCACAAGCACTACACTTTGCAGAAAGGTTTCGGCCAGCGCACACAGCTTCGATGTGTCTGCAATCGTTCGTCGGGTTATACTCTGGGTTGCGTTCTGGGGCTGTATTAACTTGGGCCAGACAGAAGGCGATCGTGACAATGGTGGCGTGGGAGATCTCCGCAGAGTTGAGTTTTTCTAGTGGTCCCTGCATCTCTCTCTCTCGGACTCTCCGACCTGCGGGTGCAGGTTCACGACGACCAGCTCGATGGGGCCTAGTGTACATGGACAGCAAAATAGAGCGGAGCCAGCGACCCAGAGCAACAGCAGCACCCATGATATCCCATGCACGTCAAAGCGCAATAAAAGCCGCACCGGACCGACTTCACTTCAGTTTTCGACACCAAGCAGAAAAAGGATGAGCTCGCCGACCGAGCAGGAATTGCAGTGGCGCCAGCAGCGCGCCGAGCTCTACGAGGAGCTCTACGCGGGCGGCAAGAAGGCCCTGAACCGCGAGGGCGTGAGCAAGACAAGGTGCGTCTATCAGCTGTAAAATGCGATGGAAATGGGCGTAGCTGACCTCATGGTCGCTGATGCAGACAGAACTTCACGCCGGGCGCGACGCTCGAGTCCAAGCCGTACGTGTTCCCCAGCGAGAACGACGGCGTGGCGCTCATCTGCGCGCCGATCCCCGTCGAGATGGCGGCGCGCTGCTACGCCATCGGCAAGCAGCTGACAGACCTGCTGCCGCGCGAGCCCGAGACGGACAACGCCGTGGCCTGCGTGACGCGCGCTTCGCTCATGCACATAACGCTGTTCCACACGTCGCACCCAGGCGACTTGGCGCCCAACGCGAGGCTGCGCTTCCCGCAGGACGTGGCGCAGCTCACGACCATGTGCACGCGCTTCGCGCCGTTCCGGATGGCGCCGGTGAAGGTCCTCATGGCGTCCTCAGGCGCGATCATCATGCTCTTCCAGTGCCTGCCGGCCGATGCTGCTAAGGCCGACGTCGTCAACGCACACGCCGAGTTCTCCGTCGACCACATCCGCCGCGTGGCCAAGGAGACCTTCTCGTACGCGCCCAAGACGGACACGCGCGTCATCATCCACTCGACGCTGGGCCGCGTGCTGTCGCCGGACGTCAGCGAGGAAGATCTCAAGCGTCTGCGTGCCAGGTGCGACGAGATCACGGCTGAGCTGGAGGCCGACCCGCAGCCGGCGCTCTTCGACAAGCTCTGGTTCGTGGAGGAGACCCACAACCTGTCGCCACAAGGCCCCAAGACCGAAGTGCCGCTGCTCGGCGGCGTCGCACCCAACTAGGCGTAGAGCCGTCGACACGAGTGTTGGATCACTGCCTTAAGGCAACACTGTACTAGTCTGCCAACCTTTAAACTTGTTCGTAGGGATCCTGTGAGAAATACATGAATGCAACATTGACAAGCTTACCAGCCCACCCTAGATGACGGCTTGGAAGCTGTCGCTGACGTGTTGGCGTCCTTCGCCGTCTGCGCCGCCCAACATGGCGCTGGTGTGGTCTCCAGCACCCTCGGCCAAGGAGGCCGAGGCGGCAGATAGCGCCGAGCTCTCGGACGTGTCCAGCAGGGAAGACGCGTCCATGTGCTGCGGGCCCTCGACTTCGAGCGACGTCATCGCGTGCGCCGACGCGCCGCCGATGTCGCCGCCCACGCCGCTTGCGTCCAGGTCCAGCACGCCCTTGTCGTCTCCGAGAGCACCCAGCGCCTCCTTCTGGCCCTCCATTCGAATCGCATCCTGCACCCGTCGAATCGCGTTGAGAGCGCTGTCGTCCGCGTCGCTGCGGTCCTTCAGGACGTGGAGAACGTCGCGGAACGCTTTCAACTTCTCCTGCAGCGACAGCGTGCGGCCCGGACTCTCTTCGATCGACTCGTCCACTTCGTCCTCGGGCACCTCGCAGACGTTCGACACGACGTCGAACTTGTCTTCATGCACGGGGTAGTCGGACATGGTCTCGTCGTTCAGATACTCGATCATGGGCACGGGGTTGGGAAGACGAAGGAAGAGCATCAAGTGTTCCAGCTCCGTATCCAGCAGCACCTCTTCCTCTTCCTGCAGGAGATCGTGCTCGTCTATCCCGACTCGGTTACGCACGAGCTGCGTAGGGATCCACGCGCGCTTGATCGTCTCCGTCGTGATCTCGTCCCAACTGGCTGTGGCCCACTTCATGGCCTGCAGTACATCGACGTCAAACATGGTGCTCTTGCTGGCCTCGGCCTTGTCGATCGCGTGGCGCAGGTGGTAGCGGCGGAAACGCTTCTTGAAAGTCGTCACCACTCGGGACGTGATGGGGTTGAGCATCTGCAGCACCGCCGGGGGCAGGACGAACACCACGACGTTCGTGAGGTCGAGATGCGCCACCACGTGCGACGGCATGTCGTTGATAAAGAGCAGGATGCGTCGCTTCTGGTTGGCCATGGAGAAGTCGAGGCGCTGCAGCCAGCGCGAGAAGATGACGCCCGTCATCCACGCCTTGTTGTTCCAGAAGTAGTGCAGGCCGTGCTGCTCGGCCGTTTTCTTGCGGAAGCACTTGGGGTGCTCGTGGTGCGAGACGAAGAGCGGCTGCAGCTTCTCGGATCCGTCGGCGTTGGCCGCCAGCGACACGACGAACCTCTTCTTGCAGCGCATGCGGCCTTCCTCCAGCGCGTTCTGCACCGGCGGCATAGTGTACAGCACGGGCGTCTCCTCCACCGCAAAGACGTCCTTGGGGTCGTACTTGTCCGTCTCGGCCATGAGCATCTCCATGTTGGTCCAGTGGATCACCTTGGCGCTCAGTCCATTGGCAGAGCTGCGTCTTCCGGCCACAGACCCACCGACAGCAGCGTCTTCATTGACAGTGTGCTGGTGGTGATGGTCGGCATTGAATTTCCGGAAACTGAAGTTGTGCCGAAGCTGGAACGAGTGCAGCCAGCCGTTGGAGAACTCTGGCTGGTCGCTCTCCGGGATGTTGAGCATCTTGGCGAACTCCTTGGCCTTCTCCTTGGTCAGATCGCCCTGTACGGTCTGGCCGCGGCCGGCCATCTGGATAACCCAATTGGCCAGCGCGCTGTCCAGCTGCGGGTGCTGCACCACGCGGCGCTTCTTGATGCCCAGCTCCAGAGAACTCATGTTGATGAACTCGTGCTGGCGGCGTAAGATGCCCGAGATCGTGGACTGGGCCGGCGTCTTCTTCAGGTTGAACTCGTGCTTGGTCCACTGGGCCAGGTCCTTCTGCGACATCACGCCGCCGCTCTTGCGGTAGAACTCGCAGATGACTTTGCGCTGGTAGTTGGTCAGGTTCCCGTTGCCGCCGCTTTGGCGCCGCGGCTTGGCCACAGCTGAGGCTGGAGCGCTCAGGTTCATGGGCTCCGAGGCCACCAGGGCATCAGGAGATGCGTCGCCATCGGCCTCGCGCTTGGCCGGAGTCAAAGTGGCCGACATGTCCCCTGTCTAATCTGTTCCTCTGAATTCTGATTGTCCGAGCCAGTCCTTTCGAAGGGGGGAGAAGAAGTATGGTGTGTCGTACATAAACTACGTGTAAAACGTAAAATGCAATTCGAGGCTAAATGGCCGACGTCAAGATTGAAGCGGACGATGCGCCGCCTGGGTGGGAGGACGCGTACGCGCGCCACCTGTCGCTGGTGCTGAGCACGGTGCTGTTCGAGCGCGAGGATTTCCGCTGTCTCTTTTCGTCCGCAGAGCTGGCCGTGGCTGCGCGCTTCCTCACGGAGCTCAAGCCGTTCGAGCAGCAGCTGTATGCGCGGCTTCTGCAGCGCCAAGGCCCGTGGTTCAGGACCACGTCGCTCTTCCGCTACTTCACCAAGTCTGAAGACGACCAGAACCAATTGCCGGTCAATGAGCAGGTGCAGGACGTCGTGCACGTCATGGTGGAAGCCGGATTCCTGCAGAAATTCCCCGTGACTGCCACCGCGTCGCCTAAAGCCTCTAAAACTATATCTTCAATAGCAGATAAACCTCTGTCGCCAGGCCGTAAGGAGAAGCAGGAGCTAGCCAGACTCGAATTGGCCCTGGACGCCATCCAGCAGTGCGCCACGGCGCCGGAACTCGCGACGCTGTACAAGAAGATGACGGGCAGCAAGAAACACATCGCCAAGGCCGAGCTGCTGCAAGCTATCAAGAAGGTCGTCAAGACGCAGAGGCGTATCGACGGGTCCAGAATCCCCGTGGCACAGCTCATGCAGCAGATTTGGCTCGAGGCGTACCCGCTAACGGGCAAGAAGAGCGCCGACGTGATGGCACTGCGCATGACGCCGGCGACACACGACCTGGTGCTGCGCATGCACCGCCTCTTCTACTTCGTGTCGACGCCGCCGTTCAACGCCACGTCCATGATGCCTCCACAGCTCGAGGATGAAGGGCAGTTGATCGCGTTGGCGACGCACAAGCTGCGCCAGGAGCCGACGCAGTGGCCAGGCTTGATGGTGTTCTTCAAGAAAGTCGCGTACCCGGAGTACCGCCTCACCAAGTGCTCGAGCACCGGTGAGTCAACCACTGAGAGGCTCAATTCTCATCGTGTCTTCCCATCTTCAGAAGCGTACGTGTGCTTCGAGGCGGCACATCAACTACACCGCATCATGAGCGTCGTGGAACAATGCATTCAAGTTGTGACTCCGGAGAAAGAGTATCAAGAACCTGATCTAGAGCTCAAGTGGATGGTCACAGACGGCCCACCGGTGTTTCAAGCTTTTCAGAGACTTCTGCTCCTCATCTTCGAGGATGAGGAAGCAACGGAAACGGAGGATGAAGATGTTCCAGCCCAATCAGTGGATAAGCCGTCACCAAGCTGGCAACTGCAAAGTTGGGAGCAGTTTTACAGCGAGGTCGACAGAATGCGGACGCTGGATGACCTGGTGTTGGCTAGCAGAGGGTGTCTCCAGGCGTATCTGAAGTGGATGAAGGCAGCGGCCTACAGCATCTCAGGTATCCCCGTCTACTTCTCCAAGTGCAATGCTGGCTATCACCTGGTCCGTATCTTGCACACTGCGGTAGGTTTGTACGAGAAGATGCGGAAGTACCAGATCGCTACGTTGCTGCTCAACGAGCTCCTAGCCGCGCCGTTTCTTGAGAGAAAGCGCGGCTACTGGTGGGATCGTCTCGCCTTGAACTTGGAGCACTTGAAGTGCACGGATCAAGCATTAGACACCTGTGTGAACGCTCTGGAGGATCCGCACGTATCAGCGGTGGATCGAATCGCACTCGCTAGACGTTTACAGCGACTAAAACGTCTTCAAGACCGGGACGAAAGGAAACGAGTCGAGTCCTTGTCCACCGAGGACCTACTGCTGCAAAGCGCTGGTACCAGCCTCATTTCTCCTGCCATGGACAACGACAA
This sequence comes from Phytophthora chlamydospora, assembly GCA_012295415.1. Lineage (NCBI taxonomy): Eukaryota > Oomycota > Peronosporomycetes > Peronosporales > Peronosporaceae > Phytophthora > Phytophthora chlamydospora. The sequence goes on along the minus strand of JAABLK010000205.1, from coordinate 37,054 downwards.
CGATGAAGATGAAGAGAAAACGGCGGTGGCTGAGGCTGAGACGCACTCCAGCTACGCCTACGTTCAAAACCACATCGTGGGTCGCCCTCTCAATCGCCAAACGGGGGAGAAATCGCGCTTCGTGGGCTACGACGATGAGCCGTGCACCGTTGAGCAGCTTGCTCTGCAGTACTACCGGGATCACCATCCAGTGGGCGATGAGCAGACCCGGACTGGAGGATGGTATGGCGTTCACTCGGAGGGTTCCGTGCTCAGAAGCCTTTTCGGTATTCTCATGTGGGACGTCTTGTACGCCAGCATCCCGGACGTGTTCCAGACGCCATTCCAGTCAGCGCCTCTCGACTTCGGCTACGCGGATGTGTTCTATGAAGCTCGACGTGAGCTCATCGAGCGCCGAATACTCCAAGTCAAGAGCGAGTGGAGCTTGGACGAATTGCTCTCTGCCTTTGCGAAAAGGTGGAGCTCTGAGTATGGCAAAGTGACTCGGTTCGTGGGCTGGCCAAGCCACGACGTTGCGTCGCTGCAGTATCACTTGCTTACCATCGCGGCAATGGGACGATCCGAGCTGGCCAAGCTGCTGCGTTATATGGCCGCGTCGAAGGAGTTCCATCAGGCTCAGAATGGCCTTCCGGATCTTCTTCTCTTGCAGGTCGAACTCCCCAGACCCGAGGATGATCCGGTTCCTCTAACTCCGCAGTGGCCTATAGACAGCCACGGATGTTTGAATGTCCACGCGTTTTGTGGGCTGGACGAGCAGCTGAATATGAACGAGAAAGGTAACGCCGATCTGATGGCCCTAGCTGGCGAAGATTCAGAGGAGAAGCTGCTTTCAGAAGAGAAGCCAGAGGTGAAGCCGCTGGAGAATGTCCTCCAACTTTTGAAGGAGGACGGTTGGGTTGCACGCCTGAAGCTGGTAGAAGTGAAAGGACCTCGTGATCGACTGAGTGACAAGCAACTGCTTTGGCTGCAGGTTCTCAGCGAGGAAGTTGGTCTCGACGCGAGTGTCTTGCACGTGGACGAACCAGTTGCGAAGCGAAAGAAGAAGGAGAGCAAGTCCACCACCGCCAAGTCTGCGCCTAGAAAGCGACAGAACAAAGGGCGAAAGTGAGGAACCGAGAAGGTGATCCTTCATTATTTATGATCGAAGCTGTGTAACGTTGATGCAGAAGACGAGCTAACGTTAGCGCAGCTTCATCGACTGCTTGATCGCCTGGCGAGTGCGTTCCCATTCCTCTTCAGACTCCTCGCTGCTGCTGTCATCGTCAGCCTTTGGTGCATCTTGTTGTTGCTTTGAACATCTTTCAGGTGCGCTGGTCGGCGCCGGGGCCATCAGGTTCGCATCATGAAGGTCCTGCAGGAAGACCTGGTAGTTGTCGTCGTCGTGCTTCTCCGGACTCCCCACCAAGTTCTTCGCTTCGACGTCGACTCGAGCGATCGCGTCCGCGTCCGTCAAGAAGGCGAGAACCCACTGCATCTCACTGCGCGCCTGTCGCTCTTTGGCGTCTGCAGAGGACGAGGAGTTACCTCCTTCAGGTCCGTCGTCGGGCGGCAGTGTGCTCAGGAGCTGATCCAGCTCCGCGTCCGACAACGACAGCTCGAGTCGAGGGCCTACAACTTCATCTGCAGTCTCCGCTGCAAGTTCCGAGCTTGCGTGTGACTCCGGAGCTTCGGCTTTGTCGTCCTGCTCCGCTTCGTCGTCCTCGCTGTCCTCTGTCGGGTTCAAGGCCATCCACTGCTCCTGGCATTGATTCGCCGTCAGCAGCAGCTCGCCGTCGCCACTGCACAGACAGCAGAACACGCGGTGAGCTTTCCAACCAAGTCTTGTCACCCCGTTCCGGCACTCACGCCCACAGCCGCAGCTTGGTGGCCTGCTGGCAGAATTCCTCGCTGGCCGCCGCGAAGTCGTAGCCGCTGGCGAACACGCACTGGTTGAGCAGCGCGTTGAGCTCTTGCGTCCACATCGCTTCAAGATCGCGTCGCCTGTCCGTGCGATCCCGTGATTATTGGCGGACGACAACCGCCCATTCGAGACCGACAGACCCGACCGACTGCAAGTGAGACCCATGACGGCCGAGCGCATGCGATCCGTGCTGTGGACCGACGGCGGCCTGCAGCTCATTGACCAGCGCCAGCTGCCCACGGAGCTCGTGCTCATGCGCTGCGAGACGGTGGCGGACGTCACGCGCGCTATTGCTGACATGACTGTGCGCGGCGCTCCGGCCATCGGCGCGGCCGGCGCATTTGGTCTCGCGCTAGCCGCCAAGAACTTCACGATCACGGCTAGCAGCAGCAAGCAGGAGCTGCTGGCGGCTGTGGAGCAGGCCAAGGCCACGATTGACGCGGCACGCCCTACTGCCGTCAACCTCACCTGGGGTGCGTACGGCCGGAGCTGCGCCGACTTTGGTGGTGCGTGCAAGTGCTAACGTTTCTGTTGTGGTACGCAATTCCAGCGACGGAGCGCGTGGTCAAGGCGCTGCGGGCCAAGGCGCAGGAGCACGAGAGTGTCGCCGACCTCGCGGCCTACGCGCTGACGGTCGCGCAGGCGCTGGCCGAGGAGGACGTGGCTATCAACAAGCGGCTGAGCGAGTTCGGCGCTGCGGTGGTGCCGGCCGGCAGCAACATCCTGCACCACTGCAACACGGGTGCGCTGGCCACCGTGGACATCGGCACTGCCATCGGCGTCATCTACGAGTGTCACGCGCAGGGCAAGAACGTGCACGTGTGGGTGGACGAAACGCGGCCGCGGCTGCAGGGCGCGCGCCTGTCGGCCTGGGAGCTCATGCGCGAGGGCGTGCCCATTCACCTCATCGCCGACAACGCGGCGGGATACCTCATGCTGGCGGGCAAGGTGGACGTGGTGCTCTTCGGCGCCGATCGCGTGGCGGCGAACGGTGACGTGGTCAACAAGATCGGCACGTACAAGCTGGCCGTCGTGGCCAAGGAGAACAAGGTGCCCGTGTATGCCTGCGTGCCCACGAGCACCATCGACCTCAACTTCCTCGAGGGCATGGGCATCCCCATCGAGGAGCGCGACGCCGACGAGGTGGCCTGCATCCGCGGCGTGCGCATCGCGCCCGAAGGCTGCCCGGTCTTCAATCCGGCTTTCGACGTCACGCCCAACCGGTACCTCACGGGCATCATTACGGAGGAGGGCGTGTGCTACCCGCCCTTCGAGCAGAGTCTCGCCAAGGCCGTGGCCGCTGCCGAGAAGCGCCGCGCACAGGCCTAATAGTCGGTAAGTTTCGACATGCAATGAACTGCGGCTCCGCGCGCTGCCGCGGAGCACCTAAGCTCGAGTCCCAAGTGTCGTAAATCTTTTTGCGTGCGCAGGAGTCAAATGCAGACACCATCGATCAGATCCCGTGGCCATCATCGTCCGCACGCGCGGTACCCATGTGGGCGAAGGTGACAACGATGTCCATAGCCGCCGTCGGCCGTCGCTGCGACACCAACGAAAGGATCGTTTCATTGCACGAACAAGGGCCGAATATGAGCAGCAATGGCAAACCTGTCCGGCCTCCAAGCAGCAAGCTTTGCTAGCGAAGATGAAGCGGAATCCGGCAACCAAAGTTTGCGATGTCATTCTCGACTGGCAATCAAGGAGGACCTTGATTCAAGGCACTCGACGCCTTCAGCTTCAGCTTACCCAGCACCATCAATGGCGCAATGGTACTCGAGGCAAAGTGGTAGGGTCATTGGTGATCAGCATGCGTGCTCGCAGACGATCCTCGCTCGGCATGGCTTCGCCCACCAGCTGGATGGCCTGCGGCCTCAGCGCGGTCCTTGACGGCGCTCAATGGCGGCGGCGCACTCACCGACGAGATCATTTGCGTTTTCGCAAGGCCTCCGCGACGTCTCCACCCCTCTCGAGTTCCTGCATCATGCTCGCGAAAGTCGGTCGTCTGCAGTCCGTGTTCAAGGCGACGCCGTGGGCGGTGACCACCGCGTTGGCGCTCGCGTGGGCCGATCCGCACCGCCGCTACAAGCTGCTGCTGTTGCTCTTCGGCGGTGCCGGCGTGGCCGGCGTGCTCAAGGTGCTGCATATCGCCATGCGTGGCCTGGTCAAGAACCCGCTGGAGGGGGCCTACCTGCTCGGCAGCCTGCTGTACGCGTTCGGCAAGACGGTGGTGCAGTTCGTGGCGCGCGGGTGCAAACCCGTGTTGCCGCAGTGGACGCTGCGCTTCGAGCTCTTCCGCGTCTTCATCCGCGTCGGCATGGAGCTGCACGGTGAGCGCGTGCTTGGTGACGAGAGCTATGCGTCCATCGTGCGCGAGCAGAGCGAGTGGTTCGGCACGTTTTGGGGCCGCAGGGCCTGCCGGAAGGCCGACAAGCGCTACGAACCCGTGACCATCAACGGCCTGGAGCACATCTGGCTGCGGTCGCTGACGCCGCGGAAGCCCAACACCAAGAGACTTGTAGTGCTCTACGCGCACGGCGGCGGCTTCGCCATCATGAGTCCGAGACTCTACATCCACTTCAGCAACGCGCTGTGCAGCTTCATTGAGAAGGAGCTGGTGCGCCAACTCGGACCGGAGGCGGCCGCCAACGTGCACGTGGAGATCTTCCTGGCCAACTATCGCAAGGTGCCCAAGTACAGCTACCCGACGCAGCCGCAGGACATCGTCAATGTCTACGAACACTTGTTGTACCATGAAAACCTTGATCCGTCGCAGGTGGTGCTGGCCGGCGACAGTGCCGGCGCCGGGCTCATCATGTCGGCCATGCTGCGAGAGCGTCGGGAAAAGCCCCAGTACTTGCCGCTCTGTGCGGCGCTGCTGTGCCCCTACGTCGACCTCACCGGAGACGAATTGCCGTCGCCCAACTGCATCCTCACGCCCGAGTGCTGCAACGCCGTGCTGAAAGCTTATCACCCGACGGTCGAAGACCCGACCACGTGGGGTGACGCATCACCGGCGCACTGCGACCTGCGCAACCTGCCGCCGGTGTTCGTGCAGACCGGAGACCTCGACAGTATCCACCAGCACGCGATGCGCCTGGTGGCCAAGGCCAAAGCCGACGGCGTCACCAACTGGGAGTTCGACCTGCACGAGAACATGCCCCACGTCTTCCCCATCTTCCCGGCTTGGTTCTTGCCGCACGCCGACATCGCTATCCAGAACACGGCAGCGTTCATCGTCCGCCAGCTCCGTCCGACGTTGAAGACTACGGGCTTCAACCCCGCCGCCATGGCAGCCTAAGAGGCAAGTTCCTGCATCAACTACATGTACAGCGCTACAACCAGTATCAAGCAAGGCGCACACTATAAAGCAAATGAAACTACGTGTAACCTTACGCCGGGCAGAGTTCGCCTACCATCTCCACATCCACATACAACTGGGATGATCCAACACGAACTACGCTGCCGTAGCTGTCAACCCCTTGTCGTGGTCGACACCCGAGGTCTTAGCGAAGTGCTTGGCAGCAAAAGCTGCTGCCCTCTGCACGCCGACCTGGGCGTACGGCAATACGCACGACGGGAAAATGGTGAACACGTGGGGCATGTCTTGGTGCACGTCCAGCTCCCAGTTGGTCACTCCGTCCGCCTCGGCCTTCTGGGCCAGCCGCACGCCGTGCTGGTAGATGTAGTCTAGACTCGCTGCCTGCACGAAGACGGGCGGGAGTTCGCGCAGATCGCAGTGAACGGACGATGCATCCGCCCACGTCGCCGGATCGGACACCGTTGTGTGGTAGCCCCGTCGTCCGGCAGCGATCATCTCTGGCGACAGGAGGCAATGTGCAGACGCTGCGTCCGAGTCGCCGTGCGTCTCGATCTCGGACAGATCGACAGCGGGGCAGATCAAGATGGCCGCTAATGGAAGGTGCTCCTTGTTCGCGTCTCGCATCCTGAGCAACGTGGACATCACGAGACCTCCGCCGGCACTGTCACCCGCGAGGATGATCTCCTCCGGCGGAATGCCTTCCGTGTGCAGCAGGTGCTTGTACGCAGCGACGGTATCTTGAGGAGGCGTAGGGAAGCAGTGCTCCGGCGCCTTGCGATAGTTGCCGAGGAAGACGTCGACCTGGACGTCGTCGGTACGAAGCAGTTTGCGGAGTTCCGTCTCGATGGCGACGGCGAGCGTCGCCCCGAAGGAAATGTACATTCTGGGACTCATGACGGCGAAGCCGCCGCCGTGGACGTAGAGCACGACCAAGCGTTTGGTCGTCGGCGTCCGTGAAGCTGCCGACCGGAGCCACACGTGTTCAAGACCGTTGGCGTGAACCGGTTCGAGACGCCGACCGTGCTGCCGACAAGAAACCCACCCCAGGGCGGAGCCGAACGCCGCGCTCTGCGACCGGATCACGCGGGCATGCTTGGCGTCGATCACCATGCGCTCGCCGCGGGGGCCGCGCGTGCACTCTCGGATGACGGCGCGCAGCACCTCGAAGCCGAGCGTCCAGTTCTTGAACTTTGGTTTGCACCCGCGCGACACGAAGCCGACGACCGTAGAGCCGACAACGACAACGAGTCGCGCTAGCAAGCGGACGGCTTCCCACGGCGAGCTGCACATGCCCTTGAACGCCGCATGAACCGCCGCAACCGTCAGAGCGCCGGCCGCTCCACCGAAAAGCAGCCGCAGGACGAGGCGCCGACGCTGCGGATCCGTCCACACGAAATTCAACAGCGCCGACCACAGAGTCCCCCGCTTGACCGACAGCTTCACCCCGACCATCGTTGCTCGCAGCGCGCAAGTCCGGAAGTGGCCGTCGTGCAGCAGAGCCCACCGAGATCAAGTCGACTGGTCGCGGTCAAGTTGAAGCTGCCGACCAAGCAGACCACCACGAGTCGCGCGTGGCGCCAACTCCGTTCGTGACGGTGGCGACGCCGACGGCCAGGGCTCTTATGGTCCAGCTCGTAGTCCGCTGGTGATGCTCCTTCACGCGGATATGAGATCCACATCGATCTACATGGAAGCAAGAGACGGCAGCGTTGAGGTGCATGCATGGGGTACTAGTATTGTTCAGGTTGCAGTCCAACTTAACCATGGGGATCTATTTTGCCGGGTCGCGCGGACGCGCCTAGTTGCGTCGTCTCTTCTTGTTCTTGTTGCCGCGGCTGTTGCGCGCCGCCGCCGCCTGGATGTTGCTGGCCACGCGGCGCGTGTACTGCACCACGGCCTCGTCCGCCATGATCTCGTCCGTGAAGGTTTTGCGGCGCTGCTTGTTGGTGAGGCGCGCCGAGTGGAACTCGGCTGCGCCCTCGACCACGACGCCCATCTGGAAGTGCTTGGGCAGCGCGCGCGAGTGGTCCGAGCTCTTGTAAAACTTCTTGGGGTCCAGGTAGTTCCGCATGCGCAGGAGCTGGAAGTCGCGGCGCGCGTCGTCCGTCATCTCCTCCGACTCGAAGTTGAACCACCGGCGGCCGGCCGACTTCTTGTGCGCGGACTCGACGCGCTGTCGCTCCGAGTGCGCCACCTCCTTGTGGCCGGCGGCGATCACCTTGGCCTCCTCGGCCGCGCACGCGTCCGCACGCAGCGTGGCGGTCGTCTCGTGCTTCGAGCCGCCAAAGTTGAAGAACTCCCGGTACTGTGACGCACCGCTGTCCAGCTGGTTAGGCACCAACCGACGCTTCAGCAGTGCCGTCGCCGACGGCTTCGCCGGCGCAGCAGCAGTCTTACCAGCCACCGGCGTAGTCTTAGTCTTCGTCGATAGGTTTAAGCCGGACGCAGCCAGGAAAGCCTGCAACAACAAGAACACGTCAGCACTTAACGCACTCTCCTCTCAACTGCACGGGACTCTCGTACATAATGGTCCACGTCCTCGTCCTCCTCTTCATCCTTCTTCTCCTCCTCTTCTTCTTCATCGTCGTCATCAAGCAGCATTATCTCTTCCTCCTCCTCCTCCTGCTCCTTCTCGTCATCCTTCTTCTGCTCCTTCTCTGACTCTGTATCCGAGTCAATGACGACCACCTCCGGCACCTTCTCCTCCTGCTCTGCTTCCTTCGTGTCTTCCTCGTCGTCTGGCACGGGGATTTCTTGTGCGGACTCGTCGCTGGCAGTTTCGCTCTCGCTCTGCTTGTTGCGACGTGGCGATGGGGTGCGGCGGGTCTTGGTCTTGCTGGGGGCTGGGGAGCTGGTGGGCGAGGCCACAGCCTTGGCCTGGAGGCGGCGCGACGTCCTGCGAGTCTCCACCATCTTGGCCTATTGACTATTGACTGGCGAACGGCGTCTGCGTCAGTCACGGGCGTTGATTGGTCGAAACTGTAGCTTGCAATTGTAGGACGAGCTACATATCTAGTTTGCCGCCAGTCGAGGAAGAGCGGGTGGATCATGGGGCGCAAGAGCATCAAGACGCTGGCCAAGAAAGCGCCTGTACGTGCGATCGGATCAGCCCAAGCTGTCGAGCGCGCTCTTACGATCATGAGAGTGTCATTATTCTTGCCAGAAAATCATTTTTGAGGCCGCTACGGGCAAGAAGTTGCATTCCTCCAAGCACGAACGAACCAAGCCCAAGAAGAGCAAAAGCTCGGCCTACGTGGTGAATGACGACGCCATCAAACTCATGAGGAAGCAATTGGCTGATGCCGGCTGCAAGTTGCACGTAAGGACATCAGCCTGGTGCAATTTGTTGATAAAGGTGGACCGACTTGTCCTGCGTTTTGTCTGCAGGAGGTGGAGGCCGACGGCAATTGCCTCTTCCGGTGGGTCTTTTTGTGGCGTATTGGAGGCAGTGGGTCTTGTGATCCACGGGGGAGTCTTACGGACTGCAGGTGATGCGTACAGAGCTCTAGGCGACCAGCTCTACGGAGACCAACACCAGCACGAAGAAGTCCGCAATGTAAGCAGGGAGGCGACGACGCTGTGGCCTTGGGCTGACGATCGTTTGCGTAGAAAATCGTGGACTACTTGGAGCAGCATCGTGACGACTTTGAGCCGTTCATGGAAGACGAGGAGAGGTTCGAGAAGGTGAGCTTGTAGCTGCCTCCGTAGGGGAAGCGAGGCTGAGTAGCCTGCTGTCTTGCAGTACTGCGGGCGGATGCGGGAAGACGGTACGTGGGGCGGCAACCAGGAGCTGTACGCGGCGGCGCGGCTCTTTCAGGTGTACGTGGTCGTCCACCAGGACCAGGCTAGCGCTCGGATTATGGTGATCGAGTGTGATCGCCTCAAGCCCACGCGGTTCGTGCACGTCGCGTACCATGGCGAAGACCACTACGACAGCGTGCGAGCGCTGCAAGACCCCGTGGAGCCTGACACTCTGCCGGTTTCAATCGAGCTCGACTGCGACGGCTTTCGCCGCGAGGACTTCGCCACGGTGCGTACGTTTCTCGGGTGGATCTTCGCTGCGGTTACCTTGCTAACCATCGGTTTAACGCAGCGATGGCAGACGCACGAGACTGCGTCAGGAGCCGCAAGCGATGCCCAGCCGACGCGAGTCGTTCCAAAGTCGCCAACAGACCCAGCGGATGGCGCAGTGGACCAACTGGCAAGTCACCTCGATGAACAGTTAAGCCTCCCAGCCGCCAAGACGCTTAGTAAGAGAGAGCTGCGACAGCTGAAGAAAGCCGAGAGGGCAGCGAGGAGCTCCGCTCGACTGAAGCGCTCGACGCCACCATAAATCGTCAGGCTCCGAACGGTTCACGGCTGTCGTGAGTAACTAGTGCCGCTGGACGGACCAGTAGATGCAGAGGATGAAGTCTCCGACGACTTGCGTTCTTGTCTTTCCCAGGCCAGTTCGACTAGTACTTTGCATCACCGCTCTTGCTGAGACGTTCACGCTATTAGACGAGGCTGCAGTCGTTCCGTCCTAATCGCCAGCTGTGCAGTGCTCGCCCAGCTCCACAAGCGGTTTTTGGCTTCCTGGAGCGGCATGGGCGTTTTGCTTGGATCCCGTGGCTTCACCAACGCCAGCTGGAGCTGCCGACTGGTTCTCTACCGTTCAGCTGCTGCGTCGAGTGTCGTGCAGCATTTGAGAAATTCTCCTCGAGACGCAAACCAACTGCCCGCCCACAGCAGTACCAGTACACAATGACAGCGCCAGCGTCTCCACCTACGAGTGGCCGGCCGAGCTCTCGCTTCAGTCTCCGGTCGTCGTCGAAAAGCGGCGCCAAGCGACGGTCGCTCAAGGAGGTGCGCTTCTGGTTCCGTTCCAGCTCCAAGAAGGCGTCAAACAACTCTGCAGATGGTGATCTCGCTGCCGATGCTGCAGCCGCAGCGCGAGAAGTTGACGCCGAGTTCGAGAAGACCAAGCACCGCACTGAGTCCAGCAGCAGCTACGTGCCTCGGGTCGAGTACGGCTCGCCTCGGTGTGACGCCGAAGAGAGAGACGCGCCTTGGACTAGTAACGAACAGGTTGAAGCGCACTACGCCGCACTCGGTTGGGCCGTCGTGTCCATTGACAAGGACGGCAACTGCCTCTTCCGAGCCATCAGCGACCAGCTCTACACGACCGAGCTCTTCCACCAGGACATCCGACGGCGGGTAGTCGACTACATCGAGCGTGAGGAAAAGTTCTTCCAGCCGTTCGTAGAAGACGAGGAGGTGGCCGACTACTGCGCACGGATGCGCGAGGACGGCGAGTGGGGCGGCCACCTCGAGCTCTACGCTGCGGCCAAGCTCTTCAACATCCACATCGTAGTGCACACAGGCCCCGTTCGTAGACTAAGAGTGACCAACGATGACGAAGGCGCTTCAGAGAAGCAGAGCCCGCCGCCTCCGCCGCCGTACCGAGTGCTGCAGCTACTGTACAGGAACGACCACTACAGCAGTCTGCACTCGAACGAGGAGGTCAGGACTGTCACGCCGGAAGAAGAGTACACAGTCATCCCGGCTGAGAACACCGACAAGCGGGCTCGACCACCGACCAAGACGTACAAGAGTCCTTTTGACAAGAAGTGCGGCAACGAAGAGTACACAGTCATCCCGGCTGAAAACACTGACAAGCGAGCTCGATCCCCGACCAAGACTCACAAGAGTCCTGACAAGAAGTGCGTCAAGGTACAGACTCCTCCTCCTAGCAAAGTGGTGAGTATCCACAGCCTGGCCAAGAAGTCGGCCAAGTTTCACGACCCCAACAGGAAGACTGTCAAGTTCCAGGACGTCGTGGAAGCCAAGCCCGCACCGCGTGAAGGCAAGGCCTTCCTGTGTAAGGCCGAAGACGTTCCAGAGTGCGGCGTCTTCCTGCCCAAGCAAGTCCTGTTCCGACGAGGCAAGAGGCGAGTAAGTGGCGCGACGCTCTTCTCGCTGGTTCACGCTCCTTCGTCGAGCAACCTGTCACCTCTGAAGGAGACGTCGTCCTTGTCCGAGTCTTCCTGTACGACGGTGTCTTCTACGTCGAGCGAAACCAGCGAAGAGCGACAGAACGATTCGGAATCGAAGCTGTCCGTAATGGGGCGTCCCAAGCCAAAGGCACCGACACTACGCGCCGTGCCGGTAGAATTCCCAAGCAAGGCTACGTTTCACCATGGCCGTGCCGAAGCCGCTGTCTGCTAATTGATACACTTTTTTTCAAGTGATTCTTAGCATCGGAACTCTGGATCACGTGTCTGGCTGTTGTATGCAAGCGCAAGAGAGATCTGTACAGCGAAGAGCACACTCTACCAACTACGATAGGAAGAAGCGCACTACGTAGAGCTGCGAGTTCTTCAAATCCAGCGCGTATAATGATAATGACAGCTATTAGCACATATCAAACGTCTCTACCGATGCCTACGACACAAGCGTCACCGTTGGCATATTGCGTGATAGTATCTTGTACGGGCGCGAGACACTAGGAATCCAAGCCAAACCTCCGTGTCTTCGGCACCTTGGAACGGACAGACCATGGGGCGCATTCCTCGTTTGACATCCCCAGCTCCAAGTCTCTCAATGATCGCGTCCAAGACCCACCGCCAGGTAGCGCTGCTCGTGCTGGCAGTCATGCTGCAAAGCGTCGTCGTGGACAGCTCGCAGCACCATAAACTCATGCACATGCTGGTTCTCGCTTCGGGTGGTGCCGTCGTAGTGGCGGTGATCCACGCGACGTTCATGGGCATGTGCGCTGCTCCGTGGGAATCCGTTCTACTCTTTGCCCGCATCATCCTCGCGCTCTCCAAGACGTTCGTGCTTTACATTGCAAGAGGCGGCATGCCCAAGTTCCCGAGCTGGTCGCTCCGCTTTGAGCTTCTCCACGCAATGATCCACTTCTGCACCGAGACGTACGGCGAACGAGTGGTGGTCGAGAAGCACGCTCAATGGATCCGTGCTCAAAGCGACTTGCTGGGGTGGATCCTGGGCTTCTTCGCTTGTCGCCACTTCAATCGGAGCCTCCAAGCTGTTCCTTTCAATGGTCTGGAGCACGTCTGGCTTCGGAGCAAACACCCTCGTCGTAGCGGAGCCCAGCGACTCGTGGTGCTGTACATCCATGGCGGAGGCTACGCGCTCCTGAGCCCGAGACTCTACACGTTGCTCGGCGCTTCATTAGCCTCCATGATCGAGACGGAGTTGGGCAAGCTAGGCGGCAATGGCCTCAACGTCGACCTCCTTCTTGGCAACTACCGTAAAGCACCAGAGTTCTGCTTCCCGACGCAACCAGAGGACGTCGTCGCCCTGTACAAACACTATTTGCTGGAGCACGAGGGGTTGTCGCCATCTCGGATCATCCTCGCCGGCGACAGTGCCGGCGGAGGTCTAGTCATGTCCACATTGATCCGACTGCGTGACTCCAACCCAGAGCACTTACCCTTGGCGGTCATGCTCCTCGCTCCTGCCGTCGACCTCACGGGCGACGAACCGGACGCTCCGAACTGCTTTCTATCGCGCAGCTTGTGTAAAGCTGTCTGCGTCGCCTACCACCCCGGCTGCGCCAATGCGAACAACTGGAAAGACGCTTCCCCGGTGCACTGCGACCTGCGTGGCCTTCCGCCCGTGTTCCTGCAGACCGGCAAGCTCGACTATCTCTTCCAACACGCCGCCCGTCTCGCGTCCAAAGCTCAAGCGGATGGGGTGACCAACTGGGAAGTCGACGTCCACGACGACATGCCCCATGTCTTCTCTATCTTCCCCACTTTCATCCTCCCGTACGCCCAAGTCGGAGCCCAACGACTCGCTGCATTTGCCGCCAAGACCTTCTTGAAACGCGAACGTCTCGGAACTCGACCTGCGAGATACAACTAGACGCACTACAGTCAACGTAGTGGGAAACCCGACATGCACCAAGGTCGTGAACGCTTGCCTCTCGAACTTTCGTGGTACAAAGCCAAACCGTAGCTATGAAAACGAATGAACACTGCGTTTACTTGTTGTGTGTATGAACTGCGTGCTGGCCCTTTGCTCTAGTCGCCAGGCTTTACCTCGTGCTCGCTGACCCGCCTTACAGCGTCGCCTGGCCAGTCTTCTTGTTGGCCTTCTTGGTAGGCACCACGCGCTTGGCAGGCCACGCGTGCTTGGGGTTGGTCCACACCTGCACCTTCTCGAACGTGGCATCGCCCGAAGCCGTCAGCGAAATGTGGTTCGCCGTCGCGCCGCACGGGTAGACGCGAGCAGAGAGAGCGAAGCGGTTGTTCACGAACACCTCGACGCTCGACACGTCCACGAACACGTGGAAGTTGAGGTTCTCGCGGGTGACCTTGTACTCGTCGTCGGCAGCAGAAGCCGAGTCTGCTTCGTCAGCCGCCGAGTCCGAGTCCGAGGCGAACTCCCAGTCGTCGTCCGACCCAGAGACAGAGACAGAGTCCGAGGCAGCAGAGGCCGAGGCCGAGTCGGAGTCGGAGGCCTCGACGGGCTCCAAGATGTCGTACAGGTAGAAGTTGCCCCACACCGAGTCGGAGCCAGGGACCACGTCGTTGTCCGCGAACACGGCGCACTCCGCGTTGGAGCTGCTGGAGCGCTCGATGATCACCTTCTTCTCCGAGTCGTCGTACACGATGGTCGTCACCTCATCGCCGTTCTTGCTGCGGAGCACCTCGAAGCCCACCTGGGAGCCACGCTCGAACTCCGACACCTGAGCCACCAGCTCGAACGACTTGCCCTTGGACTTGAGCGCCTTGGACGTGCCGTTGACGATCACGCTAGGCAGCGCCTCGACCGACGCGGCGTTGCGCAGAAGCTTGAGGTCGCTCGACGGCTTCACCTTGAGCGTCTTGATGGTCTTGCTCGGCAGCGTCTTGCCCTTCACCGTCACGTTCTTGCTCTCCGACACGATCCAGTCGCCCTTGCCCACGAGGTGCTCGTCCACGTCGTGGATGTCGCGCACGATGGTGATGCCCACCTCACGCGGCACCGACAGGATGCCGTCCCAGCCCTGGGGCTGGCCCTCCGTGAAGCCCGTGTCCTCGGTGATCCAGCCGATGATCACGTCCTTGCCGTGCTTGTCGGTGTAGATGCTGTTGGCGTACCAGTCGCTGCGGTCCGACACACCGACCATCAGGGGCGTGAACAGACCCACGTCGGCGTCGGCGTCGACGTCCGAGCCGGCGCTGTCACTGCCGTCAGCACCGAAGGCGCCCGTGGCCCACATCGGGTAGCGGTTCGGCTCACCTTCAGCAGCGAACAGCATCACGTTGTGGAGCTCACCGTCCTCGTCCTTCATCTCGCGGTAGATGGTCGTCTCGAAGTTGAAGCCCCAGCTCGCGCTGTAGTCGGAGAAGCTCGTGTTCTTCTCCTGCGAGAGGAGGAAACCCTCGTACTCCCAGGTCAGGTAGTCCTCGGAGTGGTAGAGGAAGACGCGGGGACCCTCTTCGTGAATGCCGCCGGCGACAAGCAGGTAGTTGCTGCCGGTGGTGGCGTCGTATCCGAGCTGCTTGTCCAGCGACTCCGAGTGGAATGGCATGGGGTCGCGCCAGCCAGTGACGTTCATTCCCCTGGGCGGGCTCCTGATGAGCGGCTTGGCGCCCTTGTGCCAGCTCTTGCCACCGTTGTTGGTGGTGGCGTACAGCACGTGCTCGCCACGCAGGTAGGGCTTCTTCCACGAGATCGGCAGCTTGGTGACGCCCGTGTAGAAGATGGTGTGCTTGCCGTCGATGGCCTTGTCCATCGAGAAGCCCGAGAACACGCCCAAGTTGTCCCACTTGTTCTGGAACGGCAGCAAGGCATCCGGGTAGTCCTTCCAGGTCACGTGGTCCTTGGACACGGCGTGGCCCCAAGTCATGTTGCCCCAGACCGTCGAGTTCGGGTTCGACTGGTAGAACATGTGATACAGGCCGGTCTCCGCGTCGTAGTACGGCGCGCACGGGTCGTTCATCCACTTCTCACGAGCAGTGAAGTGGTAAACGGGGCGGAACTGCTCGAACAGTTCGGTGCCAGGCTCAGCCTCCACGACCTGAGCAGTAGCGGCCTGAGGGCTGAAGACGAGGGCGGAGACGAAGGCACCGAGGGCCAGGACGCTCGGGAAGACCTTCATGGTTGAGTAAGTCTCCGAAGATCGGGTCGTCTTGAAACTTGGGGAAGTAGCTTCGGCGCTGCGAAGAAAGTTGAGGAATGAATGGAGCTTCACATGATCTCCTCGGCCTCAACGTTGTGGCCGTCCATTTCATTTTTTCTGTTCGCGGATCGAGTTGGAAAATACGGTAGGTAATGCCCGTTTTGTGAGCTGCACCGCGAAGCCAGCAGAGAGTGTTGCTCTTGGAGGAGAGAAACACCTCACCGCAAATCTTGCTTTTATCATGTCCAGACCATGGCATTGCCCTGAGGGCATCGACTTGGCGCGCCAGTGACGATGATATAATAGTGTAAGCCAAGTCCCATCGCGTGTAGCTTTCTCTTCAGAAACAAATGCTTTCAAAATTTCCGAGACCTACAAAAGACGCAGTTTGTACACAAAGTGATGAGGCAATGTCCTCAAAACTGCCGCCTGGAACGTGCTCCTCTTACCTCGTTGTGACTCAGAAGATGTGGCCTAAATGCCGACGACCGTATATTATACGATAAGCTTATAAAGCTTCTACCACAACAGCAGAACTGGTGTGTAGGTGGGTAAATAGGAATTTGTTGGCCACATCACACCAACGTCATTGTGCTTGGGCACGTGTTCGCAACCTGTGCGAACACCCATGGCAAAGTCTCCGACAACTCCAACCAACGAGGCAGCACTGACACGCCCAATAGATGTAGATCGCACCCTCTCAATGTGTACTAATGTCGCGCAGAAAACTACGTGTTCACATTTCCGCACACAGCCGACGTCACGTTGCAGCAGTTCAAAGCCGAAAGTTGATCCCGGTGAGGTTGATCTCGCTGATAGAGCACCGCCATGTGGCGCAACGGAATTGGCGATGCGATTGTTCTTCAGCGGCAGCTGCTGCAAGCTTACTAAAGGTGGCTCCTGTACAAGTACCAGCGCGTGCCGAGATGAAATACATTGTAAATACGCAGTTGTCCTGAAGATCCAAACCTAGCAGTATCCTCGGCAAGTCATTGAACAAACGAAAGCTCACGTTCCTATAACAAAAAGTAAGTACACTAGATCGAGTCTACCGCGACTTCAGATCCAAGCGAGACGCTCGGACTCTCTCAGACCGAATCTTGGTGACAGCTCATGAGATCTGTCCTAAAACACGATTTGGCTTCGAACGGTGTACATGGACTGTAATGCAGCGACTTGAGTCAAGCTTCACAATGAGCCCGCACGATGGAACGTCCAGGGCGGTGCAGCAACGCGCAAGTGCGGTGAGGTGGCCTAACGACGCTTCACTCCCCATCCCAGGAGCAGATCTTGGTGATGATCCCGCCGTCGTCGTCCACGGTCGAAGTTGGACCTTGACACGACGTAAACCCACACGCTACGCTTCCAGGGAACCCTCCACCCAAACTTGGGCTTCTTGTATGGAAACATTAACATCGTCAACCCAGTGAATCGAGAGGGGCGGGTCCCCCCAGCTCCAACGCAAATTCTGCAGATGAGAGCCGTTTACTGATGCTCCAGCGTTGGTAAAGCGGAGTAATCTGACCAAACTGAACGGAGTTGAAAATGTATTCGTTGGCGTATTCGTTAGTGGCGAACATTGACTTGGCGGCGGATTGCCGACGTCGTTGCAAACGAGAAAATCATGGACAAGACCATGTGATCGAGCAAACCCACGCTACGGGATGACGACGCATGCTCCACGACGCTGAGGAATGCCGTTTTCAGTCGAATCGGCGTTTCATACCGCAGTATTTGTCCATGGAGCGGCTTGATCAACTCCATTGCAGCTTCGTAAGTCGCGGCTGGTGGAAGTGACAGGTATACGCGGCTTAGCGTAGTGTTAACCGAAAGAGCACGCTCGATTCCAGTCCATATCGCCTCCTCACTGTTATTGCAGTCAGCGCCATGGGCTATGGCATCGAGCTGAAGGCCTTCCAGACACTTGCTGTTGGGGTGTACCAATAACGCTTGTATCTGAGCAGCTGTAGTAGCGGGCACAGATTCCAGAAACACACCAAGTTGCGACAGTTGGCAGCGGTTCTCGTCATATGCACGCAGCAGCGGCGACAAGTCGGTCATTATGTTGCCGGCCACGTTCAGCCTGGACAGGCTTGGACAGATATCGACAAGTGTGTCCAGGTCCCGAGAGTCAAGTCCACACAACGGGACGTCGAGGGACGTCAGCGAGTGACCAATGTGCCGTAGTAAATCCATCACACCGCCACTTTGTTCTTGCAGCCCACGATAGGTTAAGGACTGCAGTTTTGCTCGTACGCTTTCCCCAGGCATCTTTGCCACACGTGATCCAGTCGTCGATTCATACCGCACAGCACTGGAAACAACCCAGCCGAAACCATAGCCTGGGATCAAAATGCACAGCCAGTCTGTCAAGCGCACCATCACCTCGTACTCGAAGTCACAGGTTTGTAGAGTTCCTGGCAGCAATTGCGGCCATACAGCTGAGTTTCCGGGGCTTGTCCACGCCTGAGATCCATCTAGCAAGCGGACGAAAAGCCGTTCGTTTGGAGGCAATTCACACTCCTCACAACCTTCCCCTTCAGGGAAACGCCCGTCCTGCAGGAGCACCAGGGTTCTTCCAGGATGTGGTGAGTCGAGCATTGTTGCGAGTAGTTCCACATCCTGCGCTTGGAGTTGCAGCCTGGAAACGTCAAAATGCTCCAATTCACAGCCCGAGTCCTCGTGAAACACCGCCAGGAAGATCCAGGCCCACACCAGACGGGAGTTCGTGTGCGCACCACGAATTGATCGGCCGATGGAGAGCTTTTGTAGCTGCGACGGGTACCGAAGCGCAGAACAGAGAGCACCCACGCAGTTACTGTCAATCCCCACACGAGTCAGATCCAGGGATCTCAGCGGCGACGACGGCGCTAACACTTTTCTAGCGAACGACTGGAAACTCTCGAGCCCCGCAGGATTCCGCAACGAGTTGAAAAACGCCCCGGGCAGCATTAAGCAGCGGATCGTCGACAACGGGAGTGTGACGACTTGAGCCAGCAGTGCCAAGTCCTCCGCGCCGTTCAAGAACCGGCAGTTGTTGAACCAGAGGTCCGTGATCTTGTACTCGATTTTCGGATAGTCCTCTTCCTCCTCCTCCTTGCTCATCGTGGCCAAATAGTCCCCCATTCCGTCCACCAGACTTCGGAGGATCGACGTGTCCACCACGTTGTCCGCCAGTCGCAGACAAATGTCCACACATCGTCTCTCTCTCCGTTTGGTGGACAGTCGTAGCCCCTTCAGAAGCTGCCAATTCTCCTCCGTCAGCAATGCTTTATGGTCCATCTGCAAGAACTGGAAGAACAAGTGCATGCTCTCGAGTGTCGGCCGACCCATGGACAGCGCGAACCTCGGCCGAAGGTCGACGTTCTGCACCGCCTCGAGATACTTGCCGTCCTGGAAATCCGTCGGCCGCAGCAGCGATGGCCACCATAAAGGCTCGAAACTTTCTCTCCACCGAAAAGATGGCGTTGCACTCAATTGACTGATGAATTCCAGTAAAGACCGACGTGTCTGAAGTTGCTGCAACAGTGAAGGTTGGCCTGTTTGAGGCAGAGGCACGTTCATCCGACTCAGCGAGACGATGTCTAGCCGCACCCAGCTCTCCGTAGGGGCCAACGGCCATGACCGGCCAACGGCGGCGCCGAAGCCGACGTGTATCAACCTGCAGGGCCCGTGAGTGGCCACATCAGCCGTGTCCTGACGAGCGTTGGCCACGTACTCGGCCACGAGCTCCGCTGCCGCCTGTAGCTTCATCGCCGAAGTGATCCGCTGACTGGGTATCCGATTAAGTACGTTATTATATTCCTCACGCGCATACTTTCCCCCTTTGCTGGCACTCGATACGTTTTCCATCAGATCGATGGCTCATACTGGAATCAAGTGAGTCAACAGAGGCATGTCGACCCCCAAGGCGCGCAAGTCCGTCAAGGTGGGCGGCAATGTGGGCGTGCTCACGGGCCGCCGCAACCGCCAGGAGACCATGCTGTCCATCCGCAAGGCCAAGAAGGAGGACGCCTACGCCACGCGCCGCAACCTCAAGGCCAACCACCCGCCGCAAGCCGCGCAAACGGCCGGCCGTCGGGAGCTGCTGCTCAACCTGGCCTCACGCTCACAGGCGCTGTTACTCGGTACTACCGCCACCATAACTTATACTATTAGGCGCAGTATCATCTAACCGACTTCTATTACTATGCTGCTATTCTACTGATGCAGGCATCCAGCGCCCGGAGGCGAGGCAGAAGTCCATGCGGGCCTTCGTGCTGCTATTATCCAGTGGCGTACCCCCACTCTTCGACGAGAGCGACTCCCAGCACGAAGGTCTGTGGCGTACCATCCTGGCCGCACTGCCGTCCTTCGTGGCCATCCTGAACGAGGACCTGCCCGACGCCAATGCCATGCAGCTTCACTCGGACGCGGCCTTCGCGCTGCGCTTCATCGCGTCCATGGACAAGGCCAGCACTGTGATCGCCTCTGGCGCTGTGCCCAAGCTCGTGCAGCTCTTCCAGTCCGGCATCTCGGAGCTGCAGATCCAGGCCGCCTGGTGCCTCGGCAACATCGCGTCCGAGTCGGCCGCCTGCTGCGAGGAGATCGCCAAGCTGTGTCCGCCCAGCGCCGTGCTGCCGCACATCCGTATGGCCACGCCGTCCTTGCGCCGGGCCGCCGTCTGGCTGCTGCGCAGCTTGGTCGACTTCCCCGAGGTCATGGACCACAGCGGCGCTATGGGGCCGGACACCAAGCGCGAGATGATGGAGGTGCTGTCCAGCATCATCCTCCAGCTCTCGACCGAGAAGGTGAGCAACTTCGTCTCGTCGAACGGCCAGGCGGGCGAGGGGATCAAGTTTAAGAAGGCGGCGCCCATTGCTCCGTGGCGGATCTTTGAGGTGCGTTTGGCTTGCTTGTTGTTACTGGTTTGAACCCCAGTGAACTGGAGTTGTGCCTAACGAAGCACCTTCTGACGTGCAGATCAGCACGGGCAAACCTGCGCCGAACGACATTGCCGTGGTGCGATTCGTGCGCGAAGTGGATGAGGCGACTGTGGAGGTCATGGATGTGGACGTGAACTTCGAGACTGGCGAGAACATGGTGTTCCAGGCAAAGAAGGCCGACTTGCGCCCGTTGCAGGTGATGGACGACGCCATCGGCGAGGACGACGACCAGGAGGAGGACGAAACCGACCTGCTCGATGAGCAGGTGCTTACGCTGTGCGATAGCTGCTGGGCGCTCGTGGAAATGACGCTGCACGACGGTGACATCATTGGCGGCATTGTCAATGCCGGGCTGTGTCCGCGGCTCGTGGAGCTGCTGTACATTTCTCAGAACAGCGTTATCCTGGCTCCGGTGCTGCGACTGCTGGGGAACATTGTGTCGGCGGACATCTCGTTCTCTCAGGCCGTGATCGACGCCAAGCTACTAGAGGTGATTCCCAGTGTGATGACGACAACGAGCCGTGCCGTGCGCGAGGAGGCGTGCTGGATGCTGTCGAACATTGCGGGCGGACAGGAGGAGCAGGTCGTTGCGATGATGAACGCCCCGGGAGTGATCGGCGGGCTGGTGGAACAGATGGCATGGGCCGAGTACGGCGTGAAGCGCGAGGCCACGTGGGCCATGTGCAACATCATTGTGCGGGCCAGCGTGGAGTTTATTAAGGAGGTCGTGCGCATGGGCGTGCTGCAGTCGTTCTGCCCGCTGCTCGACGAGTGGGAAGACCCAATGGTGGAGATGGTGATTCTGGAGGCGATTGAGAGCCTGCTGCAGAAGGACCCGCAGGAGGGCCGCATAGCGGTCGAGGAGAGCGGCTGCCTGACCAAGATAGAGGAGCTGTCGTACGACCAGAACGACGACGTGAGCAGCATGGCGTCGCAGATGATAGACACGTGGTTCGACCACGACGGCGACGAGGCGGACGCCACGCTGGCGCCGGCCGTGGTGGGCTCCGAGCAGACCGGCGAGGCGCTCAACTTCCAGCCTGTGCAAGGCGACGTCCAGTTCAACTTCAACCAGAGTTGATTGACAAGGAGTGCCCAACTCGACCACGTTCACCGGTGCGGCCGTAACTTGCGAAGAAGCAGTCCGTCCTCGTTGCCGAAGTGAGCGGAGACGCCCGATTACACCTGTGATTCCCTCTTTCATTATTCTTGTGTCGATGAATTTCGTTCGTGCAGGGCCGACGGCAACAACCACTGAAATAGTAGAACCCGGTGCAGCTCGAAGTTCTCGTACGGCTCTGTGCGGTTTACCTTCGCGGGCGGTGTCGAGGCGTAGCATGATGTGTCAACCGTGCAGAGCCCTGCGCGTCTGGGGCCTGCGGACCAGCGCTTCAAAGTGTACGGAGCAGCGACAGCGTGAGAGCGAGCTCGACGCCAGGCGCTTCATGGGCTCGTGAGACGACCCGCCGGGATCGGGAGTGCGCGCTGGCCCTGCGCGCTCCTTCCATTGGCCCCGAAGCAATGTCTTCCCAGCGCAGAGACCAAGACAATTGTACGCAGTATGTGTGTATCAAAGAGGACAAAGTCTCACCTGCAAAAGATCGGTCGCCATTGCACAGTGGGACGCATGCGAAGAGTTAAAGCAACATGTCCAACTTGGGCAAGTTGGCAACAACGCTCGATGCTATTGATGTCTGCTGTGTGTGTGTGGCTGCATTTAGCGCTCGATGCCATGCTCATGATTGCCGACAAAAGCACAGGGCCAGCAAGCAGTGTGTCCTGTCGATTAAAAATAGCGCGCGCTGAAATCCGGATTAAAAGCCAAAGAAAGGCTCGGTTTACAAGACGCGCATATTGCGTTTGGGCTCTGCTTTAAATTGTGCTACAGTGTGAATATGCGTGTGTTGCAGCCAAAACCCCACTATGCGCTTTTTGCCGCGGCAACCTTGATGAGTGTACTCACTTGCTTTTTGTATGCCCGCAACGGCATTATCAGACACCTTCCACAAAAAGCTCGTCCTGGCAGCCTTCACTTCATTCCGCAATTTGCCGCCTCAAGTCCAAGCCGCTTCCCAGCTTTCCGCCCTCCCCCCTTGAATGGTTGACCCCCCAGACTTATATGGCCAAGACTCATGCGCGGACCCGAGCGAACTGAGGCGAGCGTCGTCCCTACAAGACGCGGCCGCGACCGAGGAGACGCCGCCCTGCTCTTCTTTCTCCTACGCTGCAGCGCACACTCCTAAGGGCAAGAACCAGAGCAACAACCTATTACTTTCATCCGAGAATGACGCGGCCGATGCGGCTAGCGAGCGCTCGCGCGCCTCGCACCGCAGCCGCTTCCTGAGCGACGCTGAGCGCCTCGTGGCCATGGACCCGGCCAAGACGCTCGAGTCTTTCGCCCAGGTGGACCACCGAGAGGACCAGCGGGCCTGGCACGACAAGCCTGTGGCCAGCATCCTCGAAGGCCTCCAGGTGGACGCCACACGCGGCCTGGACGCCGAAGAGGCCCAGAAGCGCCTGGCCCAGCACGGCCCGAACTCCCTCGAGGCTGACAAGAAGCCTCCCGTGTACGTCATCTTCCTGCTGCAGTTCACCAACGTGATCATCGGCCTGCTCATGGCCGCGGCCGTGGCCTCCATCGCGCTGCAGGAGTTTGTGGAGGGCATCGCTATCATTGCTATTGTGACGCTCAACGCCGTCATTGCCACGATTCAGGAACGCAACGCCAGCAATGCACTTGAGGCCCTGCAGAAGATGACGTCCCCGCAGTGCGTCGTGCTGCGCGACGGCCGCCAAGTGCAGATTCCGAGCGAGCAGCTCGTGGCCGGCGACATCGTCGTGCTCACCACGGGCGACATCGTGCCCGCCGACATCCGCCTCATCTCCAGCGCAGACTTCAAGGTCAACGAGATGATCCTCACAGGCGAGTCCGAGGACGTCCTCAAGAAGTTCGACGCTGACATGAGTCGCAGCGAGAAGCTTACGGCCGAGAACATGGTGTTCGCCTCCACCTCGGTGGCCACGGGCAACGCCACGGGCGTGGTCGTGGAGACGGGCATGTCGACCCGCGTCGGCTCCATTGCTGCACTTCTCAAGGGCGGCCGTGGTGCTGACGGCTCGAAGCGTCCCAACTGCTGGCGCCGCTTTGTGGACAAGTACTACCCGGAGATGACCCCTCTGCAGCAGAGCTTGCACCGCCTAGGTGTCATCATGGGCACGGTCGTGCTGGGCGTCTGCGTGATCGTGTTCATTGTCGGCATGGTGCGTGCCAACCCAGACCCGAAGAACCCCGAGAGGGCGATCTGGCTGAACGTCGTCATGATCGCGGTGTCGTTGGCTGTGAGCGCAGTGCCGGAAGGGTTGCCCCTCGTGGTGACGATCTGTCTGTCCACAGGCACGGCAGACATGGTGAAGAAGAACGTGCTCGTTCGCAAGCTTGCCGCAGTCGAATCGCTGGGCGCCAGCTCGGTCATCTGCACGGACAAGACAGGAACGCTCACCGAGGGCAAGATGACGGCCGTCAAGATGTGGAGCGACTCGGTCGTCTACGACATCACCGGCACGGGGTTCAATCCGAACGGCGACATCCTAAGCAACGGCATCAGTCAGATCAAGGCTCCGTCGGTGTCGATCCCAGTGCGCACGACGCTACTGTCGGCGGTGCTGTGCAGCAACACCAGCCTGCAGCAGGAGGAAAGCGACACTGGTGTGCCAATGTGGGTCCCAATGGGCAATTCGTCCGAGGCCCCGCTCGTGGTCGTGGCTGCTAAGGCTGGCATTTGGCGCGAGGAAGCCATGAAGACGTACCCTCGAGTGGCTGAGGTACCCTTTTCGTCTACAAGAAAGATGATGATCACAGTCAACGAGCTTCCTGCGGGCGAACCACGCATGGACTTGCTTCAACTTCCTTCGAAGACTCAGCTACTCGCAAACGTGAAGGGAGCGCCTAACTACATCGCCAAGAACTGCACCCAGCTGCTGCACACTGACGGATCTGTTGTGACGATGCACGATCGAGACCGTGACAGCATTTTGGAGGCTGTGGACGCTCTGTCTTCGCAAGCTCTGCGAGTCCTCGCCGTCGCGATTCGTCCGATGGACAAGATGCCCTTTTCACCGGACGAGGACGACGTGGATGTGAAGTTTGAAGCGCTTTGCGCTCCTCTTATCTTTGTGGGACTCGTCGCTTCGATCGATCCCCCTCGCGAGGGAGTTAAGGATGCCATCCACACGGCCCGTGAGGCCTCCATCCGGACAGTGATGATCACTGGAGACTACTTGAAGACGGCCGTAGCCATTGCTCGTGACATTGCCCTGCTATCGCCCGACTCTGATGCCGAAACGCAGGCAGTGGATTGCGGTGTTTTGCGCTCACGCCAGAACACGTACCTGCCCGATGCCGAGCTGGATGAAATCACGAGCCAAGTGTCGGTGTTTGCCCGCGCTAAACCAGAAGACAAGATCGAGATCGTGAAGTCTCTGCAGCGTCAAGGCCACGTCGCGGCGATGACGGGCGACGGTGTCAACGATGCACCAGCGCTGAAGGAGGCCGACATTGGCGTGGCGATGGGCATTGCCGGAACTGCAGTTGCAAAGGGCGCCTCGGACATGATCCTGACGGACGATAACTTCTGCAGCATCGTCTCCGCCGTCGAAAAGGGCCGTGAAATATACGCCAACATCCAGCGCTTCGTGTGCTTCCTTCTATCGACCAACTTCGGCGAGATTTTGGTCATTTTCACGGCCATGGCCGTAGGCATGCCGAATCCTTTGGAGCCTTTGCAAATCCTGGTTCTCAACCTGTTCGCCGACGGTATGGCCGCCGTGGCTCTGAGCTTGGAGAAAGGGGATGGCACCGTCATGTCGGAACGTCCGCGTCCTCGTTCGGAGCACATCATCTTCGGGCGTCTCTGGGTGCTTGTGTTGACGAACGCCTTCTTGATCGGCGGCGGCGCGCTCATTGTGTTCTCGTGTGGACTTTACTGGAACTTCGAGAACGTCTTGCTTGACGACATCACTGCCGGCGTCGACGTGGACAACGGTGTTGAGGCCTACCGAGATGTGGTTTGCTCGCGCTGGATGGGGTTGGGCAATGGGTGGCAGGCTTACACCAACTGCGCAGCCCGGGACTCGAACGGCACTTACCTTTTCGATGAGAGCATCCGCTCGCTTGACTTCTTCGAAAGTGACGACTTGCTATGCTATGGTGGGGACTATGAGTGTGTGTCAGAGGGTACTTCTCGCTCGCAGACCATGGCGTTCGTCTACATCACGACCATGGAGATGCTCCGCGCCTACACCGCTCGCAGCTTCACGAAGTCCGTCTTCAAGGACATGTTCAGCAACAAGTGGATGCAGATGGCTGCTGTGGGCTCGCTGACGCTAACGCTGTCCGTCACGAACATCCCCGTCATCAACGATGACCTTTTCGGATTCTCGTACATCGAGTGGTACGAGTGGATGTTCTCGATGGTGTTTGCCCTGATCATGGTCGCCTTTGGCGAGACGCTCAAGTGCCTCTACCGTCGTCGCGACCGCACCAAAGTTCGCAAAGCCGCTGAAGAGAGCTACGCTGGCATGGTCGAGGAGATCCGCACGTTGCGCAACCACATCGAGCACCTCGAAAGCAAGTGGGAAACGGAGATACAGCAGCTTCGTATTCGCGTCGGCGACGAGCATGCTGTCGGCACTGCTCTTTCTCCTCATGGACACTCCACCCTCACGTCGTCGTCGTCGTCCGGTTCGAGCGAGGAGAGGTCGATGCGCCTCATTTAGCTTGGTGGTTTTGGTCTCCTGCACCTTCGATGACCATGGGTGCGATGCATGTTGAATAGGCAGGTAGTGATGATAGGTTGAGAGTGCAGTCGGTGGGTGGGTGGATAGCCTGAAGGCAAACTAAAGCTAACGGATCTCCTGTTTGGATGATAAACAGCTCGACAGTGAGCGAGTACTTGCAGGCGCAGAGTTTCAATTGCGGTTTAAATTTGCTTGGACGACATGCAAACATGAGGGGAAAAAGGAAAAACGGACATCCGCTCGCTAGCTGGTTCTTCCGAGGGAAGAAGAGAATGCCATGGCCTGCGTCTGTCCGGTCACATGACGATGGTACCAGGGTCGGGAATACTGGCCGAGATGGCCTTATGCGGCAGGATGAGGCCGCCGTTGATGAACTTCTCGTCCTTCACCTGCACGTCCTCGCCGACAACGGTAATTCCCTCGATTCGGCACTAAACCAGCATAATGCATGCAAATATTGGTTAGGCAAAAAAGTGACAACAGGCCAACACCAGCTCCGATTTTCAGAAAGCAACAAAGCATACCCAACGGCCGATTGTTGATCCCCATCCGATAATACTCGACTGGATCCACGAGTTGGCGCGCACCGTCACGCCACGCAGCAGCGTCGTTCGGCTAAGTCGAACACCTGCATCGGAGTTCACGTAACGGGTTAGTGGGAAATGCTCAGAGCAGACTCAGACTGAGCGGTTCTTCGTACCATCTTCAATGACGCATCCAGGACCAACGACGACGTTGGGGCCGATGAGACAGCCCTCCCCGATGACGGCCGTGGGGTCCACCATGACGTTTCCGATGAACTTGGAGCCCGTGGACAGCGCGTCGGCGTTCGAGCGCTCCAGGAAGTCGAGGTGCAGACACATGCCCGAGAGGAAGTCCTTGGGCTGACCGATGTCCATCCAGTATCCGGGCAACACCATCGAGTAGAGGTTGCCCTCGGCCGCCATCTGCGGGAAGATTTCCTTCTCGATCGATGTCGGACGCAGCTGGATGCGGTCCAGCACTTCTCGGTTGAAGATGTAGATACCCGCGTTGATCTTGTTGCCCACGTACTCACGCGGCTTCTCCACGAATCTCTGGATCTGGCCGTCTGCACCGGAGATCACCACGCCGTATTTGGAGGGCTCGTCCACGCGGGTCACCATGAGTGTTCCTTCAGATCCATGGGCCTTGTGGAAGTCCAGGAACTCTTGCAGCCGGTACTCACAGATGACGTCACTGTTGAAGACGAAGAAGGGATCTCCGTCATCCAGCAGTTCTCGGGCCAAAGCCAGCGGACCAGCCGTGCCCAGCGGCTCGGTCTCGTGCGAGCACGAGATCTTGATATTGTACTGAAATACAATAACATAAATCAATAATGGGACTGGTTAGTGAAAATCTTCTTTTCCGACATTCCGACACGTGGCTGACTGCCGGTACCTTCTTCTCCATCGACTCGAGCGCTGCCAGCATGACTTGAGGCTGGTAGTTGACGGCCAGGATCACCTCCGTCACGCCCACCTGTTAATAGGACACACAAGCCGCAGGAATTCAAGCGCGCCCGTGAGTTCCGAATCTGCGGCCCGACATGTCGAAACAAGGGGAAAAGAGCCCCACGCACCGCCACGAGCGCCTCGATCTGGTGCAGCACGATGGACTTGTTGCAGAACTCCACCAGGGGCTTGGGGCACGACAGCGTGAGGGGCCGCAGCCGCGTGCCGAAGCCGCCGACGAGGATCAGCGCCTTCATCTTCTTCGGACCGACAGGATTCAATTTCGAGTTTGTATGCGGATCTTTGATTTGCCAGCACGTCGTTCCTGGTTAAGTACGATTTGCCTGGCAAAGACCAACTTCAACTTCGGCAAGTTCCAATTCCAGTTGTGTTAATAAGCTTCGGGGGATGAAGACTCCAATGTTAGGTCAGCTTTCTTTTGCCTCGGATCTGAGTCCGCCACTGAAAATAGGCTGGAAGCTGAGCTTCAGCCTTGACATGCAAGAGCCACGCACAGATATGGCCGACAAGCTCCTCATGGCGGAGCCGTAGACCGATGCAATCGCCAATTCTCGCTGCTTGGAGCGGTGGGCAGCCGCACAAGACCGCTCGAAGATGGTGACAAGCTTCCGGTTTATCAGCTTCGTGGTTGCAATGCTGTCGCTGCTCAAGTTGGCTCGAAGTTGCATCCACGACACTTTGGACCACAAAGTGGCTGATGGTCACCAACACTATGGTGATGACCATCCGTTCGACGTTCGCAACCGAAAGCGGAAGCGGAAGCTCACGGAGCAGGACTCGACCAATTTCCAGACGTACGAAGCCACGACGGCGGAAGACGCCTACAAGCCGATCCGCATCACGCCGTACTACGACGAAGCCACGCTCAACCTCCTTTCTGCCGAGAAGCGAGACGTGATCTACAAGATCATCCCCGAAGCGATCAACCGCTTCAAGAACGCGCTGGAGGTCATTCCCGTTCAAGGGAAACTGGCAGCACAGCATACTTGCATGACGCAGTGGCAGACGACACCGCCGACCTGCGAGAAGTTGGTCCAGAATGAAAAGTGCCTCGAGATGCCCATTCCGAACGACCACTTCGGAGCCACGCGCTACTGCAGTTCATGTGTTGGTTCAAGCTGCGCTGTTGGTCAATGCTCTTACACCGAAGCCAAGGGTGTGGAGAACACGGACTTCCTGCTCTACGTTCGCTCGGCAACGACCGCCTACTGCAGTTCGCGGACGCTCGCCTACGCGACTTCGTGCCAGAAGGACCAGTACGACCGCCCCACCTTCGGCATGGCCAACTTCTGTCCCTCGCAGATCAGTACAGCGGACGAAGACTACGAGTCGCAGGTGGCCACCGCCATGCACGAGATCACGCATGCGCTCGGGTTCTCGGCGCAGTTCTTCCCGTACATGCGTTACCCGGACGGCACGCCGCGAACTCCTCGCGATTCCAGCGGCCGACCACCCACTTACAAGTCCGGGACGTGTCCGAACGGCTCTCCGATCTCGTATTACATCGCCCCGAGCCCCGACACGGTACAGCATTTCACCGAGCGAGGCCACGTCGTCGCCAAGATGGTGACGCCGAACGTGGCCGCATTCGTGAAAGCCCACTTCGGCTGTGACTCGCTGGTTGGGGCGGAGATCGAACAGCAAGACGAGTCGGGCTGCATCGGTTCCCACTGGGAAGAACGCATCTTTGAGCCTGAGTACATGACGCCCGTCGACAGCTTCCGCAACGTCTTCAGTGCCTTGACCTTGGCCTTTTTCGAGGACTCTGGATGGTACCGTGCGAACACTTTGGCAGCCGAGCGACTGCATTTCGGAGAGAACCGCGGCTGCGCTTTCGCCACCGAGAAGTGCATCAACCCGGACACGGCTCAACCAGTAGCGACCGACCACTACTGCACCAGCAACGCGGCTGAAAGCTGCTCAGTGGATGCGACGTCGCGCTCCGTCTGTACTATCGATACTGGCCGGTCGATCCCAAGCGACTATCGGTACTTCGCTGGGTCCCCCACAAAGGGGGGTGACGACTTCGCAGACTTCTGTCCGATCAACGTCGGCTACACGTACGGAGACTGTAGCAACCCGGACAACCTCGCCACCCCAGGCTCCACCAACATCAACATCTTGGGCGAGTCCTACTGCTCCAACTGCAAGTGCACAGCCACCACGCTGCGAAGTGCCGACTCGACCAGTTGGATCGTCAATGCTCGCCGTCAGACAGGATGCTACGCGATGCGGTGCATCGACGACGGCAGCAACGAGGCCAGTAAAAGTATCATCGAGTTCACGATCCCTCGGAGCAAGTCGAGTGATGCTGTTCTGGTCAACTGCACCACTAAAGGCCAACAGATTCCGGTGCCCGGATTCTCTGGCCGCCTCACATGTCCAGACCCGAACGTCATCTGCGATTCGGCAGCGGCCTACAGCTTCGTAGATGACTCCGGCACCGGCTCGGCGACTGCAAATCTGCGCTCTAACGACGCAGCGGACAGCTTCCACCCAGAGGTATCGTGGGTTTTCTCCGCGTTCGGGGTGAGCTTACTGGCGCATGTCGTTGCTTTCTTACACTAGACTATTATTTACCAATTTAGTATTCTTCAACTAGTTCCAGAACTTGTCGAGCCGCTCATTAAACAGCCACGTATTCACGAAACTTTGCTGGAAAATTAGGACGTACTGCTCGAACTCGACCGCGCCGACAGAAGAAAGTTGTTGGAGAGGAGGCTCCGTTGTCCGCAGCTGCTGGAGTGTGAATGCCGTAATGAATCGCGACGGAGCTTCAGGAAACATTTCACGAAAGTGCCCTCTTTCCACACGGTGAGCCGCTTCGAATGACTCCGCGAGTGCGGCTGCACTCTGCTTCACCTTCGAAAGCGTCACCAACCCATTAGCGAGAGCAGGACTTCGCTGAAATGCGGTCTGAATCTCACTTTCTCGTTCGCGGAGGAAGCCCATTCGCCCTTTGATTTGCTCTTCCTCGCTTTCCGTCGTCGCTTGCGCCAAAATCTGCTCAAACACGAGTGAGTTACCATTCACCTTTACCCAAACTTTTGTCAAGTTTGTTTTTTTCCTACCTCTCGAAGCCACGAGGGCAGTGCAGTTGGAAGCTGCCACGTCTCAACTGGGCAGCAACGCACATGGGCCTCGTCCGAGTCTGGTTTTCCACTATCGGGGGCGTGATCCAACTCGATCTGGTCATGTGAAATAAAGCTGCATATCCCAAAAGACAGTGCTGTTTCCGTCGAATCCCTCTCCGCAGCTTCATCTTGACTCTCATTGCTGCTGGTTGGAAGTTGCAAGTGGAGGAGTTGGTTGCTCGGGTGTGAAGATTCATCGTCTTTGTTGGTTTCCTTGTGAACAACGTCCCCTTCATCTGTGTCTGCCGGACCTGGCGATGATTCTTCACTGGCAGGTTTAGCCTTTCGGACGAATGAGTGGCGATATGTATACTTCCCCAGCAACGTGCCTTGCTTGAAAAAGGCGCTTGAACTCGCAGTGGACTCTGGCGCTCGCAAAGGACCCACGACGTACTGGAACAGTGGTGGCGAGTCGGTGGCTGGCAAGTTAGGAAACGAAAGACTGCTTCGGATACTGTCGCTGTTGTAAACTTCGCGGATCGCAGAGTTGAAACTTTGGTAGCGACTGCCGCTTAGAAGAACGACTTGCTTTTTCACTTGGAAGGTTTGGTCAGAGTCGGGATCCGCACGTTGCCAGTTGAAAAGGAGTTCTAACAAACGTGCAGTATCTTGTCGATAAAAGCCAAACTTTTTGCGGTAACTCGCATCCATGCTGGCCTTCTCTCTGATCTCTTCCAAAGATTCTTCAACCAGTGGCTCGGAAGATACCAATAACAGCGTCGACAACGTTGGCGTTGCCAACAACTTTCTAAGTCCATTCCAGGTGGATTCATGAATACACGAGCCTCCTATATCGTGAATCGGAAGCACAAACAACCCAAAAGCTCCGAAACAATGGTGGAGTGGCTTGCACCACCTAACTTCACCACTTCGTAGACGCTTTGAAGGAGGGAGAAGCAAGTTCTGGTACCGCACGTGGAATTTCGTGAGCAGATTCCGGACGCTGACGTTCTGTTGGTCTTCTCCATCTTGGTTATTCGCAGGAAGCTGATCATTCTCGTTCGTTAAGATGAGATGGGCCCCGTGTGCCAGACTTTCACGGATTCCAGGCGCATTCCACGCTGCTCGGTACATCTCGCGAAACCTACCGAGGAGAACGGCAGTAGTCGGGTCCACGGCTTCAGGTGACGACATGCTATTGCCAGCGTACACCAGGGCTTCATGAATATAAACATTGGATTCCGGGAAGAACTGCCCGCCCAAGTGAATTGTCAAGTTGAGACTGACGAAGGGCATGTCCACTGTGTTTTCAGCGATTTCTTGCCACAAATGCGGCTCTTTGTTGTCTTCGTTCATCATTCCTGGGACGCTGGGCGGCTTGTTCTCGTTGCTTATGGCGACGACATCAAATTGGTGCGGAGATTTGGACACCGATGTGAAGCTGGCTTGGAAACGCCCTGGATATTGGATGTTTTCAAAGGAGACTCGATAGTAGTGCCCTGGACGCAAATGCGTGATGAAAAACGAGTTGGCTCGGTCAGCAAAGAAGCGCTGAAAGACGCGACGACTCTCTTTTAGTAGTGAGTTCTCGACCAAGCAAACAACATCTGCGTCTCGGTCGATCTCTAAGAGAATCACAGCACAGGATTCATCCACCCATCCCACAACGGGCCCAAGCAGAACCCTGGACAACTCACCATCGAGCTGGTCTTTGCCTACCCGATTTGCGTCGATGACGTTATTCTGCCCGCTTTCTAGCTTCAACTCCAAGAATCCTTTCTTGTTGATAACTTCTTCAACGTGCTCAAACTCGAATCGGTCGAGCAGTAAACCGCTCCGTTTTGGTACCATGGACGCATGAGGTGAAGCTGAAATCGCTCCGACTGTAAGTTGCTCCGCTTCCGCCCGCAACTTCACGTCCTTTATCCTCATCCTGGCAAAGCAGCGAACTGGATTAGCACCTGAGAGCACAACAAAATTACGGCTGGGTTGCTGGAGTTTCCAGTCGAAAAGTTGAGAAAGCAGGCGAGTCTGGGCTGCACCATTCGAGCTCCATGACGTTTCGATCGCTTCAGAAGCACTGACCGAGTTTTTCGATTCCAAAACGACGTCATCTATCAGCGGCGTCTCGGAGCAAACCAACAGAAGCTGGATGTTTGCTTTCTCCAGTGTTTCTTCAAGAAACCTCCACTGCACGTTACTCAGCAGTTCATTTTCCCGCGCTTGAGCCCCACCAGGTTCCAATCTGCTGCTACGTAAGTCCAGAACGAGAACGCCAATGCTTCCGATTTCAAGCAGGAACTCCTCCCCTCGTTGTGGAGATAAAAGCTGGTTGAAACTCACCAAGTCCTTCTCCAAATTGACTTTCTCGGCCTCCAAAGCGCGAAGGGTTTTCTCCACGCGTCGTGCACCTTCGATTTCGTGTCGTTTCTTTTGAAGTTCCAAGTCCTCGGCAGTTTTGGGGATTTGGTTGGATAGCACGAAGATCTGGGCTGTTGAGGCCAAGGCTTTTTCTGCGATAGCAAGCAGTTCCGCCTGCAGAACCGGAAAAACCAAGTTTAATCAGCGTTTAATCTTTTTAACGACATCAACTCGCAAACTTCTACTTACCTCACGTGCAACGAGTTGTTTAAAGTCGTCGTCCCACAATTGGCGCTGGTACTCGTGAAAGAGTCGACGAGCGCATCGCGTTACCGTTCGAATGACCTGCATCTGCGTCCAGAAACGTAAAATAAAAAAATAAAATATAGTTAGGTATGAAAACCCATCGTGACAACTCGAACGACTTCCTACCCGAAGTGTGGGCTGCTCATGATCAATGAAGAACTCGTCGCGAGTTGTGAACTGCGGATAAATGTCTTCGTCGCTCCACATCATGAGGTTACTGGCGTTGGCGAGTACGAACTGAAGGTTAGGCGACAGCGTCCACTGCGTCCGATATGCAGACCTCAGTACGTCAGTAGCCTTTGCCTCCATCATCGCCCAGTCAGGTTGAGCCGCTGCATCACTCAACAGACCCTCTCCATGAAGCAACAACAGCTGCACTGCCCTGTCGAACATGCGTTTCATGGCAACCTGCCCACCAAGATGCAGTACCATCTGTATATCCTTTCGTTCAACTCTCTCTCGAGCATCCTTCCACATATTCGCCTCTCCGCTCTCTAGATCGTACGCATTATCTCCACTCACAACCACCGCATTCAGCCTGCTGCCGTGCTCCAAACTTTGCGTCCGAAAACTTGCTCTCTTGGTCTCCACATCCTCCTTTCGAACACCTCCAAAAGTGACAGTATAGCTCTTCCCAGGCACCAACCGATCCAGTATAAATACAACTGGTTGGTCAGCTTCACATTGCACTGCAACGCGATGCTGCGGCACTTCCACCATGGCGTTCGTGACGGCGTCCAGCGTCGACACGTGCGCCGTCACCACAGTGCGTCTATTTACCTCCAGCAGCACTCGAGCACGTTGAAACTCCACTTTACCCACCACAGGACCCAGAACGACCGTCACATCTGTAGAAACACATTGCAAAGGGTCAAGAAGGAGCGTTAAGGTGTCTCTAGTTGAACAAAATACAAGCACCTGGACGGATGTCAATTATCACGTTATCCACTGCAATTTGGCCCGGACGAAGCACTGGCGGAGGTCTACAGCGCACACTGAGCGCCTGTAAGGACCGATGCATGTCCGCTAGCTCCTCCTTGAGCCGTATGGGCTCCGTCTCGCCACTCTCAGCGTTCCCCATGATATCACCGCGACTCTCCAAGTTGAAGTATCCTATTGTGAATATTAGGTTGTGTATATTACATCAAATGAGGATTATGCGATATTTGAGGCAAAAGTCAAGATGCCGCTCGTGGACAAGAGGAAGGAAGTGCTGCGGCTGTACCGCGAGATCCTGCGCACCACGCGCATGTTCCCGCACCGCAATGAGCAGGGTCAGCTGTGGTCGGACGTTTTGCAGAAGAATGCGCGCATGGAGATCGAGCAGAACCGCTATGAGGCGGTGAGCGCAGCGCACCCGTGCCGCCATCGCAAATATAACGATAATAAACCCTAATCATATATTTACTCATTGTTACATCTAGGACAGCGAGACCATCTCCAAGCGCATTCTCTTCGGCTGGAAGTGTC
Source organism: Phytophthora chlamydospora (assembly GCA_012295415.1). Taxonomy (NCBI): domain Eukaryota; phylum Oomycota; class Peronosporomycetes; order Peronosporales; family Peronosporaceae; genus Phytophthora; species Phytophthora chlamydospora. Next base: position 2,296 of record JAABLK010000205.1, on the reverse strand, counting down.
TGCAGGAGGTCCAAGAAAAGGTAGGAGCAGCAAATAACTGGTGCTCATGGGCTGAATCTCATCATCCAAGTGTTTTTGCAAAATGTGTTGGTGTTATTTATTTTTTCTATAGATGATGGAGAAGCAGCAAGAGCTCTCGAACGGGGATGCCAAGCCTGAAGGTGACAAGAACCCTTAAAGCAAGAAGAAAAGAAGAACCCCACAAGGTTTCCAAGTAGATTCATTTCAACAATAATGCTGCTTCACTGCTAGTTTTCGAAACGTGAAATTTGCTGAGCTGGAACCTGCTGAACGACAACTTTCACGCAGCAAGGATCTATGAAACGCAGGTTTGCAGAGTTTCATGCTTCTATTGAATGGCATATTATCACAGTAGAGGCATGAAGTGCTGGTTGCTACGGAACTCGAGGTACAGCGTGAAGAGCACGTGCAGCGACTCGTAGACGTTCTTGTGTACGGGGATGTCTAGCAGCGCGCAGATGACCCGCACGTACTGCTCGAGATTCATGTCCAGGTCGGCGCTGGGCAACGTGGTCTTGGTCAGCAGCTCCTCGAACTCCTCTGGCCACACCTGCATGAGGCTCTCGATATCTGGCATGGTCTTGGTGTAGTGAACCTGCGGCGGCGGCTTCGTGCGGTGGAGATCGGCGATGGATTTGATCCAGCGGTCGATTTCTCTCGGAGATTTCTCGGCGTTCTCAATGCTACGCACAACGATGTCGCCGTGCTTCTTCTTGGACGTGGAGCGGAGCTGCAAGTCCAGCACCGTCGCGTCCGACTGGTTCAGACTGGGCTCGTCCAGCATCTTGAGTCCAAGCTGGTCTGCCTGGCCGTCCGGGCGCGGGACCTTTAAGAAGGCGTCCATGTCCCCCACAGCAGGAATGTACTCTGGAATGAAGCACTTGAGGCGCGTCTCGAGCTCGATCTCCTGCGCTTTGAAGCGCCCAATGTACTGGAACAGCTCGCGGATCTCGTGCGAGACCTTCAAGTGCGCGTAGTCGCTCTCCTTGTATCCACCGGCATTCGCCATGATCGCGGCATGATTCGAGCTTCCTCCTGTGGTCGGAGTGCTCGTTCCAGCGCTACTAAGTGCCTGGGGCGCTGTAGATGAAGCTGCGTGGGAAGTTGACTGCGATTCTTCGCCTTCGTCCTCCTCCTCTTCATCATCGTCTTCGTCGCCACTTTCCGAGTCTTCAGAGGAACTCGCTGACTCCTGCGCAGGCTTTCGAGCTGGCTCGGGCCGCTTTTCGGGCACTGCAGCAACAGGTTTCATCGCAGGAACGGGAGCTTCCTTCTTGCTCTCGCTTGGTGGTGTCTGACGTGCCACCGCTGCTAAAGGTGCCGGTTGACTGGCTTTCGCGTCTTGTCGAGCTTTCGGACTCGGCTGGCCGTTGGTGTCGACGCTGTCGCCCGAGTCGCTGAGATCCACTTCTTCGTCGAACGGCTTGTTCTTCGCCTCATTGCCCACCGCCGTCGCCGACGCCTTGGCGTCACGAGCGTTGGCTGCTAAGGACAAGCTCGAAGGTTTCTCGGACGCGACTGTGGACGTCGCTTTGGGGCTTTCCACCTCCTGGACGCTCTCGGACAGCTCAAGCGCTTCGTCGAACGGCTGGTTCTTGAAAGCTTTGCCGCCTCCGGTCTGCTTCTTGGGCGAGTTGGGGTCTTCGGACGCGAGGCTGCCTTCCGACTCGCTCAGGTCCACTGCTTCGTCGAATGGCTGGTTCACCAAGGCGCGTTCCGAGCCTGCAGGCTTGACGCCAACATCGGTTTTGGCCTTGCGGTTGCGGTCGTCGTCTGACTCGGACAGATCGTCCTCACTGCCAGAGTCCTCTTCACTGCCGCTGTCCGAAATGTCCTCGTCGGAATCGTCCTCATCCGCGTGTTTCGACTCGCGCTTCGACATGGTTGAGGTGCGACTTGGTTCACTGAGCTCCTGTAGCGTCGCGCGTGGCGTGAAGCGATGGATCTCGTGTGTGCTTTGGAGACTGCTCGGCCGTCGCGTCCGTTCACGAAAGCTTTTCACTGTTTGGGACTGCGATTCAAGTTGCACCGACAACATTTATCCAAATTCTACAGGTAAAAGAACGAAAACATACTAGGAGAAGCAGTTTGAAGTAGTAATAACAAGATAACGCAACGTGTTTGTTCATGTATGCTCTAAGCTACGAGCATCGCTCAATGTGCTGCAAATTGCACACTAGCTCAACGCATGTCAAAGTGCTTAGAAGGTGGGCACCGAGCGCGTGTCAGCCCACGCGTGCTTGGGCTCCGTCCACACCTGCACGTTCTCGAACGT
>JAABLK010000204.1:0-42562 GCA_012295415.1 Phytophthora chlamydospora | reverse complement strand
GACCGATGGTCAGACCGAGCGCGTGAACCGCGTTGTCGAGGACATTCTGCGGAGCATTTGTGCTGAAACGCCGAAGCATTGGAGCACTATGCTTCCACTCGTGGAGTTTGCGTTGAATAACGCTGTGCATGCCTCCACGGGTTGCACTCCGTTCTACGTGAACGGCCTCACTCACCCGCGCGTCCCGTTGACGCTACCACTGCGTGGTTCTGGGCTTGGTGGGGGAGAACTAGCCGATCGGCTCGCTGAAGTCAGCCCTCTCACTGTTCGTAAACAGGTGGATGAGTTCCTATCCACGCGGCTGAGTGTCCTTCGCCATGTGCGTGACGCTATGGCTGAGAGCCAAGACAAGCAAAAGGAACAGGCAGATGCCAGGGGCAGAGGCAATGTTGAAAGCTTTGAGGTCGGGGACCTGGTTCTATTGAATGCAAAGAATCTACCTACACATGCAGTGTCTGCGGTCTTCAAGACCAAGTTGCGTCCTCGCTTCATCGGACCGTTCACGGTCGTGGCCAAGAAGGGCCTGGCGTATACGCTCAATCTTCCGAAGAAGATGCGTACACACCCTGTGTTCTACGTGGGCTTGCTCAAGCCGTGCCGCGACCCAAGTCGTGTGAGCTCAGACGAGCTGGCACCTAGAGTGCAGCAACGGCAAGCTTTCGCAGCGCCTGAGGCAACGCAACCACCTCTCGAAGAGAGCTCGACACCGTCGGATCATGGACGGGCTCAGGCTCGGCCACCCGCTGCGATGCTCGATGAGCATGGTGATTGCCACTACCACGTGGAAAGGCTGCTAGGCAGGCGCCGCTGCAATGGGCAGTACCAGTATCTGGTGNTCGAGGACATTCTGCGGAGCATTTGCGCTGAAACGCCGAAGCGTTGGAGCGCTATGCTTCCTCTCGTCGAGTTTGCGTTGAACAACGCTGTGCATGCCTCCACAGGCTACACTCCGTTCTACGTGAACGGCCTCACCCATCCACGTGTCCCGCTGACGCTACCACTACGTGGTTCCGGGCTTAGTGGGGGAGAGGTAGCCGACCGGCTTGCTGATGTCAGCCCTCTCACTGTTCGTAAACAGGTTGACGAGTTTCTGTCAACGCGTCTGAGTGTCCTTCGACACGTGTGTGACGCTATGGCTGAGAGCCAAGACAAGCAAAAGGAACAGGCAAATGCCAGGGGCAGAGGCAATGTTGAAAGCTTTGAGGTCGATGACCTGGTTCTATTGAATGCAAAGAATCTACCTACACATGCAGTGTCTGCTGTCTTCAAGACCAAGTTGCGTCCTCGCTTCATCGGACCGTTCAAGGTCGTGGCCAAAAAGGGCCTAGCGTACACGCTCAATCTTCCCAAGAAGATGCGGACGATGTGACGTTCTACGTGGGCTTGCTCAAGCCGTACCACGACCCAAGTCAGGTGAGCTCGGACGAGCTGGCATCTAGAGTGCAGCAACGGCAAGCTTTCGCAGCGCCTGAGGCAACGCAACCACCTCTCGAAGAGAGCTCGACACCGTCGGAGAGTGGCTGGGCTCAGGGTCGACCACCCGCTGCTCTGCTCGATGAGCATGGTGATCTCCACTACCACGTGGAACGGCTGCTAGCCCGACGCCGCTGCAAGGAGCAGTACCAGTATCTGGTGAAGTGGAGGGGGTATCCTCACTCGGAGAACTCATGGGAGTTTGAGGTACCACTGCGGCAAGATTGCCCTGACGTCGTCGACGCTTTTGATCGTCTTGATCACGAGCCAAGGCAGGGCCTCCGGCCGCGTGAGCGGTCAAACCGTTCTTCCCACTAGTTTGGGGAGCTGTTGGGTCAGTGACCGAGCTCAAGTCTTGGCCCAGACTGCCGTGATAGCTAGCACCTAGTGCGTTAGCTGCCCACGCAGTGCGAGCGAGCGCGAAGCTCAAGCTCATGATTGATATAGCGCCGTGGCCGTGTCCGCCTACGCGGAAGCCACACCACATCCGGCTACCAGAGCCAACACCTATGACGCGCGGCGTCTATGGTTATGGGCTTCGACGGCCCCATCAGTTCATTGGTCTAGGCCCACGAGTCTATTTGACAGCTGCACACGTCGTGCACGAGCTGCTACAGCGTGACGGTATGCGGAGAAGACTGCAGCGTCAGCTGGAGTATCGGACGGCATGCCGCCCTGCCCTGCCGGGCCCAACTTTAAACCATAAGCCGCTACGCGGCGTTCCAGAGCGCTGAGCGCAGGAACAAGACTCCCTTCGGCTTTGTAAGCCTCTGTGCCAGGTATGGACACCTTGTCGGCGTTGAAGATGGCGTGTGACACGCGGGAGAAGCGGTGCCAGGNGCTCAAGTCTTGGCCCAGACTGCCGTGGTAGCAAGCACCTAGTGCGTTAGCTGCCCACGCAGTGCGAGCGAGCGCGAAGCTCAAGCTCATGCTTGGTATAGCGCCGTGGTAGTGTCCGCCGTTCGCGGAAGCCACAACACAACTGGCTCGTCGAGCTAACACTGATGACGCGTGGCGTCCATGGTCATGGACCATCAGTGTGTTGATCAAGGACCACGGATCTGTTTGATTACTGCACGGGTTGTGCAAAGAGCTGTGACGGCTACGCTGTCTGCTGCGACGCTACAGCGTCAGCTATGGTGTCGGACAGCATGCCGCCTGCCCTGCCGGGCTACAAATTAACCAAAAGCCGCTGTGCGGTGTTCCAGAGCGCTCTTAGCGCGGAAGCAAGACATCCATCGGCTTTGGAAGCCTCTGCGCCAGGTACGGGTACCAGGGCGGCGTTGAAGATGGCGTGTGGGACGCAGGAGAAGCGGCGCCAAGCTCGTAGCCCTTCTCCGATGGTCTTGGACCATGACGGCCGTCTCTTATGGCGCCCCAGGCACAACGTGAGTGGCCCCACCTGCTTGATAAGCATGAGGCCCCTGTTGGTGCTCGGTGGCAGCGCCTGCCGACGCGTGTAGCACGCTAGAGGCGCCGCGCCGTCCGCGCTTGCCTCTCCGTCGCAGCCTTGGCTGATTTGTGGCGTTCAGTGTTTTCTTCGTCCGGATACAACCCTTCGTATCCGGCGTCTTGGTGGGGGAGGGTGTAACGGGGTTACATCAAATAGTGGGGTGTACACAAGTTAGGTCCTACACGTAAGTTGGGGTTCCATACATACGTTACGTATGGCACACCAGCTAGCAACGGGTGGCTCACAGCCAATGGATATGCATTAGACTAGGCTCTACTATGATAGATAGTGAGTCCTATACATTCAGACAACAGGCGGCTCTGCCGCGATAAACAAACAATACATTCAGTTCACATTTTGAAGCCTAGAGTTCATTTGCCTTGTTTAAGGTATTACATATCTCTGGAGTCCGTAAGTTGTAGACTTACGGTACTCGTTACTGACTCTCGTATAGAGTCGAGGTTATAACTGAACTAGAGACTCTCTGAGTCTGTGTCTTCCTCTGACGCTAAAGCTACAGCAGCCCCGCTGCAGGCGGTGAGTGAGGTGACCGTCGGCAAGTTGAGATACGTTTTCGTAGCGTTGATTGACGTTTTAGCTGTGTGCATTGGTGTACCTTGTAGCGCGATGTTCAAGTGCGTCGCTGTGAAGTCGGAGGCGATGCACAGCGGGGCTGCGGCGATGACTGCATGAATCGTGGGGTGCGCTGGCCACTTTCTTGATTCTAGTGTGAGAGGCATTTGACGTTGTTGACGTGCATTGGCGTGGTCGTAGCAGATGCGGTACGAGTGCGCGCTCGAATGTTGTCCATGCGGAGCGCGCTGCTAACAGGCAGTTGCCAGTTGGCTCGGCGGTCGCAACAGCAGTAATTGACTGCGGCCGTAAGGGTGTAGGCGTAGTTGCGCTTGAATACGTCGCCGCCGGACGTCTCATCGGCGAGTACGTCGGCGAAGTGTTAACAAGGAGCGAGGCCGATCTGCGTGTACAGGTACGCGCTGAGTTTGCTTTTATCCCTAAGCGAAGTTGGCGAGCTCACTGCGCGGTGACTCTACTTGTCTAGCACTACCGAGACGAGGCGCAATTGTTCATGCTTCAGATGGGCCCCGGGCGGGTCATCGACGCTACACGCGTCGGTGGACGTATGCGGTTTGTGAACCACTCGTGCAAGTCGAACTGTAGGTTCGAGAAATGGAGTATTCGTGGGCAAGAGCGCTGCGGCGTGTTCAGCGTTCGCCACATCCAGCCTGGTGAGGAGCTCACTGTCGACTATGGGCTCCACTACATTCATAGCTCGGTACGGTCTGCACGCGTTGAAGCGATTTTGTGAGGTTTATCTATGTATTGCTGACATTGCGAGTGCTGCTGGCGATAGGATGCGTGCAAGTGTCTGTGCGGTTCGGCAAGTTGCAGAGATGTCATCGGCGTGTGGCATACGCGGAATCCACTGTGTGCGCCATCCCCAACGAGGCACAATATGATACAGCTCACCATGGATCGTTTTCTAGTGGAGCCGTAGGTAGCCAATGCGTGCGCAGAGGTTAAACGTAGCGCGTTAGGCTTTAAGAGCACTGTGGCGTGGTATGCGTTGAACATGCACCACTTCCCTTGCCTTCGTTTGCGAGGTTGAGCCGCCGCCAGACGCTGGGGTGGCTAACACCGCGACGAAGATCGCGGTCTAGTTTTCACCACTTGTCAGAATCGTGGATCTGGGAACGCGCAGACTCGCTTCAGCATAGATACGTACCGGCAACTGGCAGTTGTCGATCTTGCGCTAAAATAACAAACTGCCACCTGCTATCAGGCGACACGTACGGTCGCTCCAGCTAGCAGACATGGTACTCAGTGTCGACGAACAGCGAGAGCGCCATCGCTTGGCGGTCCCGAGATGGCGCGCCTGCGAAACGCCGGACGCCAGAGCCGAAATACTGCGCCGCGATTGAGAGCGGCATCGGCTTGCTTCGAGATCGAGCGCGCCAGAGTAGCAGGATGAGACCACGCCATGTCCAACTCGCGCGCTGCCGACAGACGAGATCGATCAGACGTGGGGTGCTGGCGATGAAATGCCGAGGCTGCACCTAGTGTCACAAGCTTCCAAACAGCAATGTCTTCAGCGCCGACAGGTTGGGCTCGGCGTTGTCGGGCTTGACAAGGTCGCTTGTGCTCTTTTCGACCGCAGCGAGCTTCGGAAAGTGTGCGACGTTATCGAGGTCTCGGACATGGAGAGCATGCATCAGCTACGTGAATTGCTGTCGATCGACGGCGACATACTTCCATCTGCCCTTGTTGCTGACTATGACTGTTCCGGCCTGAGCTCAATTCTGAAAGGCGTGCTGTTGTCAAAGCGGGGCGTGCGTCCCGACGATAACATACATGTTTGTGATGAGTGTCACTTTAGTCTGGCAAAGCAGTCGATTCCCAATTTCTCCATCAAGAACGGATTCTTCGTCGGTACGCTCCCGGATCGCTTCTCGGACATGACGCTTCCTGAGCGTCTCATGACGCAGACCGTGTCTGTCGTCGCGGTCACCCGTGTAATGCGGGGCGGCGCCCACCGCGCAATCCGGTCGCACTGCTTGGTGTTTGACGCTACGCCAGGACCAGCCGCCACGCTGCTACCGATACCTGTTGGCAACATCTCGTCCTATCGCGTCGTGCTAGCTGGATCGTTCACGACGGAGCAGCAGGCGCGAGTGCGCCAAATGCACCGAGTGCACCGCCAGGTTGTCGAGGACGTCCTTCGCTTCTTCGGGCGGCACAACGTGCTTTACGAAGGTGTTGCTGTGGACTGTTCCGCTCTCATGGAGGACGCTGTGGCGGAGAGCATGATTGTCGAAGCCGTCGAAGCCACGGAGATGAACGCCGAGCACGACCGAGTCCGCGGCGTGTCGGAGAACGACGCGTCCACCACCGAGGACGACGTTATCGAGCGCCTAATTGTTTTCATCTCAGAAGACCGCGAGGTCGGCACGCAGGACGCGCAGCCGGTCGAGTGCGGGAACGCGACCGAAGGCGCGCTTCAGCCCCAGTTCTTCGTCCAGCATTCGAGTCAATTCGCGCAACAGGACTCGACCGTTCTTGCGCGTATGTTCCCGTACTTGTTCCCCTATGGACGAGGCCATCCGGGAGAGCAACGACATGTGCCTGTTTCGTTTAGCGCCTGCATCCGGTATTGCGGCCAGTCGGCACTACACAGCGCGAGCTTGCGCAACGATGTCGCGTCGGCGCGGCTGTTCATGCGCAATGTCAACGCTTTTGTCGAGCACGCGCTCGGCGTTCCGCTCAAACGCATCAAGAGCGAACAGTTTGAAGGCCTTTTTGGGGACGTCATGGCGTACTTCGGCCTGGTTGAGACCCAAGGCGGCGGCACGCTGCACGTCCACTTCCTAGTGTAGCTGGCCGACGCGCCGCCCAACACCGACGCATTCGACCGGGCCGTAGCTGCGCACGGCGACCGTTATTACCGTGACGTCGAGGACTTTGCGGACAGCATCGTGTCCACGTCGATGTCCGTCTGCGTGGCGGACTCGTCGTGCATCGTCTGTGGACATACATACGCCGATCTCCAAGAGCTCCCGATCCCGCCTGAAGCCAGTGAAGACCCGAAAAAGCAGCAGCGCACTCGCGGCGAGCCGGCGCTCGTGCGGTGCTCAGGGTGCGGCACAGAGCTTAGCTCCCAGCACGTCATTCAGTGCCTCCTCCTCGACCATCGACCGTCGTGTGGCCACCTCCAATGCGACCATATTCCTCGGCCGAGTTAGCGTCGGCAGTGCGATTCGAAACACCGTGCCGCGGCAGCGTTGCGGCTGCAAAAGCCGCGGTTTACCGCCGCGATCTGCATCTATTCGTGACGCACGCGGATACCGAGGACGACGCTTACGGTAAGTACCTGCGTGACCTAAATCGCGCCCCTCCCCACCGATTTGAGCGTCGAGAGGACGACTCCTTCCACGACGACGCAGTCTCCCGCGCACTTGCAATGCTTCCACCTTCGAGTGACGACGAGCGGTGGCTGCCTCAAGTTGTCGCATTCACAGTCTCCGCACTCGTCTTCCTGGTTAATCTGCATTGGTAGTCGCACGTTGAGACCTGCTTTAAGAGTAGCCGCGCGTCAGCACCAGGGCAATGCCGGCATGGATTCCCACGCGCTCGTTAGGACAGACGTGTTGCTCGACTGACGGGGTCACACTTGCGCGGCGAGCACCGTTCGAGTACGTCAACGGCTTTAACCGCAAGATGCTGCTAGCGTTCCGGTCGAACCATGATATTCAAGTCATGATCGGTGGTGGCAACGCACTACTACGCATCTACTACGCGACGAAATACGTGACGAAGATGCAGGGGGAGATTGACACCATCACGGCCGTCGCACTCGCCGCCTTCGAGCGGCGACAACTGTGAGAGGCGCGCAACGCCGATGCCAACATTGAGGCACCGCCCATGGATACCCAGTAGCATGCGGCTATCGGGTGCCGGCGTGTTGCATCGCTGCTGTACGCAATCGCGAATCGCCGGGAGATCGCCAACCCGCTCGCCGCCCTGTACGTGCTGCGTGGGTCATGCGCGTTCATGAGCACAACATGCGCGCCGCTACCACTCCGAAACGGGCTGTACGAGCTCGTGGGGCAAGCCTCTCACTCGTGCGACCTCGTGGAGCTGCGAGCGCACGGCTCGGGCAGGATCACCTTCTGCGCCGCGTCTTTCCTTGACGACTATTTGTTCCGGCCGTTGGCACTCGATAAATGCAACCGGTACGAGTTTATGGCGACGTATTTCCGCCGGAAGCGGACGCCGGCGACCGCTAACACCGCTCCCGGAGAATCCACCCTTCGGCACACAATGCGTCGGTGCTCATACATATGAAGTCGTTCCTGTCGTGTAGCTGGTACCGCGACGACGCCGTCATGAAGACGGGACTGACGGGCAAGGCCGCGACGCTGATTGGCGGGCGCACACTCGCGAGCTTCTTCATGCATCTGAAGCACGCGATAAAAGACAAGTACTTCGCGCCACTGGACCTCCTCGTCATCGACAAGATCTCGATGATGAGCAAACCCGAGTGGACACGGCTGAACAAGCTCCTCCGCAGCTACAAGCAGGTGTCCGGCGTGCCGTTCGGCGGTGTCCACATGGTGCTAGTCGGTGACTTCCTGCAAATGCCGCCCGTGAACGCCGACCCTATCTACTTTCATCATGTCGATAAAACTCGAAAGGTCAGTACTGCCGACATCGAAGGCTTTGAACTGTGGCGCAAATTCACGACCGTCGTCGTGCTTGAAGAGTCCGTGCGCTTCCGGCAGGATCCGGAGTGGGGGGAAGGCTGCCGCCTTGCGCGGCTCGGCCAGTGGACCCCAGCGTTCGTCGACTTGATTAACAGCAGCGTCCGCGTGCGCCGCCAGGTCCACGAACAGCAGCATGTCCAACTCGAGACGCCTGCGCCGCTTGAACGCGACGCCACCGTCGGCGCTAAGGTTGTATTTGTGACGCCCGAAAACGCGACGCGCCTGGCAGTCAATAACGCGTTCGTGTAAGAGACAGCAGCAGTGCTGCCGAGCGACCTGTTTCCTGTGCGCGTCCTCGCGAATTTCAAGGGCGCGTTGAACGGCCTCAGCCGCAGTGACCTGCAGTCCATTCTCGGCCTCCCAGACAACCGCTTCAGCCCCATGGTCCCGTACCTCGACCTCATCAACGGAATGCCCATCCAAATCACCCAAAACGTCGCGACAGCAAAAGGCGCTGCGAACGGTATGCTCGGCAGCCTCGTGGCCGTACACAATTCGGCCGGAACGCGTTTCTGCCTCGTGCGCGACGGCGCGACGAACACGGCAGAGCCGCTTCCCAGTCGGCTACTCCGTACTTCGTCTCCCGCACCGACCCCACGCGGCGCCGATCCGGCCCGCGCTCGACCCCGAGTTGTTTCCCGTGTTGTACGCGACCGAAGCGTACCAGAAGATGATCACCACTCTCCCGAAGGCCCCCAACGGCAGCGCTCACTCGACCACGGTCAAGCCGCAGCAACTGCCTTTCGTCTGCGCCGTCGGCTCGACCGTTTACAAGGTCCAGGGGGAGACGCTCGAATCCATGGTCGTGATGAACTGGAAATCGCAACAACGCATCGTCAACAAGCCACAGCAATCCTATCTGCTCATGTCGTGCGTGACCTCGCGGCATGCATTAATTGCATTAACTCCCTTTACCAACGAACTCTCTGCGTGGTCGAAGCCAACAGCAAGCGCACTCAATGAAGAACAACGGCTGTGTCGCCTCAGCGACGTCACCTTGGAAACGTTCTAGCAATCTCGAGCCGCCAACACAGCTACCACCGCCGTGGAGGCCGGCCGTTGACCCCGCATCCCCTGGCTTGTCCTCGCCATCGAGTAGCAAAAACGTCAGGTGTCAATAGCATATCTCTTCACAATAATACACATGCATCGCCTCCAACCTTGTTCTTGTTCCAGCTGCGGACCCATGGCCCTCATCGCGGTGCTCTACGGCACCGCGTACACAGAACCGTCGTGTATGTGTCGCGACTTCCCCCATCGGCGCGCTCCTCGCCCGCCTAGCACAACACCGAGTAGGGAAAACGTCAGTAGTCAATATCATATATCTCCACAACAATACACATGACAATTGGTAAAACGTTTTGACCTTTTTAGCCAATCGTGACAATTTAATTGCGTCCGGAAATGGCGTCGGCCGTCGGAGCTGCTGGGTCGTCGGCGTCCATGGAACTCCCCAGGACCCTTCCTCCGCTCTCGACGGATGATTCAGCAAGGAAGACGTCCTGCGTAGACGTCTCCGCGACTTTATTCCACCACAAGCGCTGGGTTCGCCGTAAAACGCACCGACAGTCAGGCGTCCTGAGCAGCTCCGTGAAGCGCAAAAAGTCGAGCCCCGAGGCCATCAGCGCTATTACAAGCTCCGCAAAAGCCACACAAGACAGCCACTCAGTTCCAGTATCAGAAGCAACGCTGGTGAAGCTCTCATCGACGCAGAACGGCCGTCTCAAGCCCAATCTACGGGTTCAGACGGACTTCTCAGCCACTTTCTCGCCCTCCAGCTTCTCGCCCGTGGCGCCGCTGGCAAGGAGCTCGCCTTACCCTCTGACAGCCAGAGGAGCAGACACAGAGCCTAATCTGGCGCCGTTGGTATCGCCGAGAGCTGCGGGAATGGCTGCTTCTGGTGGTCTGGCCAAGCCGCCGGCGCCGCACTCCTTCCGTTTGTCCGACTTCTTCTACAAGGAGATCTTCGGCGTGCACGATATTAAGCCCAGCGACGGCATGCACCAGGAGCGCGTGCAGAACTTCTTCGTGGTGCCGTTAAACACGGAGCAGTTGTTCCTGTTCGGAGTACTACTGGCTCTGGACAGCTTTCTGTACGTGTTCACGTACCTTCCGCTGCGGATCCTGTTCGCCTGCGGCTGCGCCGTGACGTCGAGCTTTCACACCAGAGTCTTCCGCCGAACCCACTTCTACGACTTGATGGTCGCGGTCATCGTCGCCGTGGGGACGACTGTACTGGGCCACGTCGATATGTCGCGGGTCTACCACGCGATTCGCGGCCAAGCGATGATCAAGTTGTACGTTTTGTTCACGATGATCGAGATCTTCGACCGGTTGTTCTCGTCGCTGGGCCAAGACATCCTCGACTCGCTCTACTACACAGCCAAGTATCATCCGCGCCGCGTCACGCGCATGTTCCTGGACTTCACGGTGGCCATCACGTACGTGGTGCTCCACTCGCTGCTGCTCTTCGCACAAGTCGTGACGCTCAACGTGGCCGTCAACTCCAGTAACACGTCGCTACTTACGCTGCTGATCTCGAATAACTTCGCGGAACTCAAGAGCTCGGTGTTCAAAAAGTTCGAGGAGCAGAACTTGTTCCAGATCAGCTGCAGCGACATCGTCGAGCGCTTCAAGCTGCTCACGATCATCGGCCTCATCCTGCTGCAGTCCTCGACTGGGGACGTGGCCTGGGGAACGGTACGCTGTCATCCTTTCGCTATCTTGCTTTTCTGTATTGTCCTAACGTGCTGTCCCTGTAGGCCATGGTTTGGGTAGCAGAGATGGTGATCGACTGGCTCAAGCACGCCTTCATCACCAAGTTCAACCAGATTCCGCCGACTATGTATTCCAAGTTCATCACAATTCTGTGCCGGGACTTGACAGGCTGGAAGAGCGAGGACACGATCTTGGACCACACGCATCACGTGTCCAAGCGACTGGGTCTCATGTCGTTGCCTCTGGCCTGCGTCGTTGTGCGCATGGTGTCCAAGGCGCTGGCCGACGCCCCCATTGAGTTCACGTCGCCCAGCGGAATCCTCGTGACACTGGCGTTCTTCCTGTGTCTTGCAGCGTTCAAGGCGTTGCTGAGTCTAGTGCTCATGATCTACGCGTGCAAATCCGGTCGCCTGGACGACACGCGCCCGAAAAGCCCGCGGTCCGTGAAACACCTCGAGTCCATCCACCGCTACAAGTTCTAAGGCAATGTTATAGACGCCTTTTCCAATCTTCTTCAAAAGCTTCACGTTGCATTATGGTCGAGATGGGCGAACGGCGGCAAGCGTCTTCAACTTGGCGGCTTACTGGTACAACCTCGTCTCGCCTTTCACGTCCATTTCTCCACCTCCCGCCATCGCCCCCATTGCCAATCGCTAATCGCTTGTTGCGGGGCTCTTCATCGTCCTTGTTCTTTGCTTTGATACAAGTCCTAAACATGCATTCTCCTCTTTTTGTATCTGTCTTATCTACAAACGCGCAAAACTTTCTTTTCCTGCTTCTTGTCACTAGTTTGCTCCTCGCCCCTCTTCATCTTCATCATACCCACGCGTCCTCCCAGGCCTGTCCGTCCACCTCCTCGCCCCCTCCATCACCTGCTGCGTCGTTGGGTCTTGTTCGCTTCGCCGTCCTTCATACACCACACGCACTGCTGGCTCATACTTTTTCCCCCAAAACTCCAATGCCTTCTTATGCACGACTCGCAGGGTTCATACCCATGCCGCCCACATCGTTCAGCATCATCATGCTGCCGTCATTGCTGTGCATTTGCGGCATGCGGTTGCCACGACTGCCTCCCTGGAAGTGATGCGACGCGCCCATGTGGCCGCCCTGCATGCCGTACATCTGGTTGGGCTGCATGTGCTGCTGGTGCATGTATCCCCCCATGGCCGACGACGGCAAGTGGCCCATCATCATCCCGTTGGCGCCGTTGTCGAACATGTTGTCGGCCGTCGGCGACATGCCCATGTCCATGCTGATGTCCATGTTCGGGAAGCGCTTGAGGATCCGCGCCGTGATCCGGCGGCCGCCGGACGTGTTCTTCATGGCCGCCAAGTGCGGGCGAATGGCCTTCACGAGCAGCAGGCACTGCTCCTCGGCACACACGCACAGCGCACGCTGCACCACGTAGTTGGCGAACTGGTCCTGCAGCATCTTGTTCATCTTGGGACAGCCCGTGATCTCGGCAATGTACTTCTGACGCACGCGCTCGGGCGCCTTCTCCAGACACTTTTCAATCACATTCGAGCTGAACTTCTGCACCGACAGCTCGTAGATGTGGCCCAGCGGCTTCATAATGACACCGAAAGCCTCTTCCGCCGTGCACGAATCCAACACGTATTGCACCACGTAGTTGCCGTACGGATCCTGCATCAGCTTCATCGCCTGGCGCTCCACCTGCTCAATCACCTCCGCCTTCTGCGCCTTGTTGGCCGCGTCCAGGCAACGCTGCAGCACGCAGCACCCGTGGCGGTGCGTCCCCACCGTCGTGCACTCCTTGCACACCGCATCGAACACGAACTGGTTGTACTCGGGCTTCATAAACTGCAACGCACGCTGGATCACGTGGTTGCCGTTCGAGTCAATACACAGACGCACCGCGTCGTCCTTGAGCGCCTCCACAATCAGATCCGGCAAGCTCGTCGTGCGGCGGCGCTCTCCGCCTTCCGGGCGCTCCTCGCGATCCTTCACATAGCCATAGTCGTCTCCGTCCTCTTCGTCAAAGTCCTCCTCAATCACGTCGGGGGACGTCGCGCACACCTCCACCACCTTCTGCACCGACCTCGTGCCGTGCAAGTTGAGCGCCGCAGCCACCAGGTTCGAGCTCACACGACGGATAATCACAAGCCGTTGCTTCTCGTTCACTCGCTCCAGCAGCTTCTGGAACAGGTAGTTGCCGAACGGATCCACCATCATCTCCGCCAGGTGCTCCAGCGATTCCTGGTAGATCACGTCGCAGAGATCCGCTCGGTCTTCGTAGTCGAGCTGCTCCTGCAGCAAACGACAGCCATTCTGGTCCTTCGACATGGCGAACACGCGGTTCTGAATGTCCTCCACGCTCAGCGCAGCACTCAAACTTGACGGATCGCTGGTGGCGCCTCCCATCATCGGAGCGCTCATCCCTCCACCGTTCATGCCCATGCCCGAGTTCTCCGAGCGGTAGCCCATGCGAGACTGCTGTCGCCCTCCAAACGAACTCATCTGGTGACCGAGGTCGTCTCCGCTCATTTGGTGGCGCTGTTGCTGCATCATGTGCGGCGCAGTAGGCGACATCATCATGCGACTCTGCTGGTACATCATGGACGCATTCTGGCGGTTCGAGCTGTGGCCGCCGCCCATGTGCTCCGGGGTCGGGGTGCCAGCTTGGTGCACGAACTTGCACTTGCTGCCCATGCGACAGTGGCCCTGCAGGAAGAACTTGCACTGCTTCATGCCCATCTGCATGCCTCCACCCATGCCCATGCCCTTGCGCGGCGAGTGAGGCGGGGACGACTCAGGGAGCGGCGGCGTCATGCGCGAGTACATGTTGCGTCCCTGTCCACGGCCGTTCGAGTGGCCGCCACGCATTCCCATCGACGATTGTTGCTGCGAGCCGTACCCCATCTGCGCGTGGTGCGGGTGCCTCATTGGGCTCGAGCGGGGGTTCATGTACATGTTGTTCGCTCCAGCCTCGTACATGCCGGGGGGATGCGGCCCCACAACCATCGGGTTCCATTGACCCGAAGCCATTTGCGCACGAGAAGGAGTGCCACCGTAGCCGTACGAGCCGTTAGCCGTCTGCGGTGATCGGTACTGCTGTTGTTGCTGTTGCTGGCGGAATTGCTGCTGTTCCATGGCGTACGAGGCGGCCTGGTTGTTGCCATAGTAGTCGTTCATCTGCTCTTGGTACATGGCATTGTTGTCTCCGTCTTGGCTGCCCGACCAGGAATCCTCCGACGACATGCGCGGGCTCAAATTGTAACCTCCGCTGTATGCAGCAGCGGGGGCGCTGCTGGTGCCAGGCACCGTGTTCGAACGTGACAGAGAGAGCGACGTTGGCAGCTGAGACTCCCGACCAGATCGGTAGCGCTCCTGCTGCTGAGCGGCCGGCTGCTGCTGACGATAGCGGCCCGTCAGCGAGCCATACTCATTCGGCGATTCCTGCACGGGGTTGAGCTGGAACTGGCCCGACGCGTACGCGTTGGCCGGTCCTGCAGCAGCTCCTGACACGACACTGGCGCTGCTCGCAGCCCGCTCGTTCGTCTGGAGACTCATCTGACGGTCATCCAGGCTCAGCTTAAGGAAATCTCCCCCAAGAGCCTGACTGGGCGACTGCGAGAGGAACATCTCAATGCTGTTCTTGCGGCGGCTGTTGTGCGACGGCAGCATCTCCATGGAAGTGCGCGGCTTGCGGACCTTGATGTCGATGGTCCTGCCAGCGTCGCCCGTTCCCTTCGCGCCTTTCTCCGTCGCAGCGCTGTCCTCCTCCTGGTCCTGGTTGGACGGGGAGACCGCGCGGGGCGGCACCACGTCGTTGTTCCCAGTGTCTCCACTACTAACAGCAGCCTTTTCGCCACTAGAAACGACGTTGTCGCCGCTTCCTGTGGGCGACGAGGCCGCCGTGACGTCTTCGCTGTACTTCATGGGGGCGAAGAAGTCGCTCGAACTGCCGAAGCGGAACAAGTTGGACGCCTCGAAGCTCAAGCTGTCCTTCTGGTCACCTGCCCCACTGTCCTTCTCCGGCGGCGGCGAGGTGTACGCGGCGGGCGCACTAGGTGCGAACTCCATCGTCATTCAAACTCCTCCGCGTCCGTCTAGCGTCACAACACACACACACACACAAAGGTCAGTACTTCTCTTTCCTCCATCTCTCCCCTTTCTTCTCCTGACCAGCGGATGGAGGGGACACAAGGTATACGCTGTCTCTTGCGTAGATGGTCCTCGAAGAGAGGGAGGGGGCGTCCAGCACGTCCACTGGCCTTGAGCTCTGCAAGTTGCTAAGTGCTCGTCTGCTCCCTCTCCGTCTCTTCCGTCCCTCTCCATCCATCGCGTGTGTCTCCTTCTTTACCTGCTTGCACGTCTGATTGATGGCGATGCTCTCCTTTCTCGGGCCTTTCCGGGTCGGGTCGCCTTGGTTCAGGCGGGCAGCAAGCAGCGCTAGACTTGGCTGGACTGCGCTGCGTCTTTAGTGCGGGGGGCCGGGGCTTGGGTGGAGGGAAGCGCGGTGGTCTTTGTGCCCCCGCGAGAACCGATACAGGGGCGACTGAAAAGAGCAGATCCATGTTATACAGGGTATGACTATTGGCAGTGTGTCTAATAAACCAGATCACTACAAAGCAACAGTTGAAAACTGCACACGCGATCTTTTGTAGCCAATCGGATTATCTCGGATATGCATTGTAGCAGGTTTTCAGAACATATGTTTGCGACCACGCGACAGGAACAGGTGCATGTCCTCACTGGAGCTGCCTCTTCGTGAGCAACCATGACGTCTCTAATGCGCTTGGGGCCGCTGTTCGTCGGTGTGGGCTACGGACTCATCGTGGGCATTGCGTCCGTGCATTTCTCCAAGTTCTTGCCGCGCAACAGCCCCGCTCACCTGCTCTGTAGCGTCTTCCTGGCCTCGGAGCTGCTGCTCCAGTACTCGCTGGCCATCTGGAGTGACCCTGGCATCGTGAAACCTCAGCACCTGGCAGCAGCAGACGCCTGCAATTCAGATGGAGAACAGCGGTATTGCCGCTATTGCAAGCAGCTCAAGCCACTCAAGGCGCACCATTGCCGGGAATGTCGACGCTGCGTCTACGAGATGGATCACCATTGTCCGTGGATTAACAACTGCGTCGGATACTACAACTACCGTTCGTTAGACATGTGTAGGATTCAAAGGTTATTGCGTGGTGAGACTGACGTGGTTGTTGATCGTTGTAGGGCACTTCTGGTTGTTGTTGATGTACATCTGGGTGAGCTGTTTCTACGTGGCCTCGCTGTCGGCTGGGCAATTCGTTGCGACTTTTTCGACCAGTGCGGAAGGAAAGGAAGGAGGTGTTGTACTAGATCGGTTCAAGGTGCTGTTCTCCTTCATGGCTACGAGTGTGGTGGGCGTCGTCATTTGCGCGTACTGGACGTGGCACGTGTATTTGGTGCTCAGTGAGCAGAGCACGATCGAGTTCATGCAGCGTGAAGGGCGGAGGATACGGCTATCGGTTACGGTTGCATCGGTGCGGCATGCTCTTGCACGGATGCTCGGCAGGCACGACGCATTGTGGTTTACAGCCTTCGTGGTGCCTCCTTGTGGACGAAGATTGCCGCCCAAGTACATGCTCAAGTCCAACAACTACGGTGCTGCATCTGCGGGCGTCGTCTGACGTCAAGATTCGAGGAATGCTTTCACGCTGATGGGATTGTGCACTTGGATCGTTTTCCGGTGTTGAAGAGGAAGCTTCTCCTCAATCAAATGTTCTTGAAAGATTCCTCTCTGCGACAAAATCTCTTGGTCAAAGACAAATGATGGGAGGTGATTCATCGCTACTGGTGGTTCATGTCCAAACTTCACGCTCTGGGCCACGTTGTCCAATGTATCAGCGATTTTCTCCTGCCTACAACAATCGACGGCGCATAGTACAACGACCTTCAACGCGTGATTCAAATTTATGGAGGATTCCGGCCTTGTACTCCTGGAGCAATGGACGGCGCTGCATCCAGAGGACATCTCGACATCCTCCAAAAGCGCATGAAACTCGATGTGAAGGTTGTTTGTCTGCGGCTTTGGTTGGGGCAGCAGCAAACAATCATCTTGCCGTGCTCCAATGGCTCTTTGGTGTCTACGAGGACCAGAGCCGCCCACAACAGGAGATCACTGTCGCTGCGAAACGTGGACATCTTCGAGTGGTGAAATTCTTACAATCGGGCATGTTGTACTTAAGTATGAAGAATTGGAGCCTGTGATTGAGGCCGCAGCTGGCAAGGGTGACGTTCAAATGGCGGAGGCCTTAGTGTCAGGACACGCACTTGTATCGTGCAAACCTTTCGTTGCTGCGGCAGCCAACGGCCATGCTCAAATGCTACAGCTCTTACTGGACAGACCCGACCTGCACACTTCGTATCGTGGTCATTTCCTAGAGTTGATGATTAAACGGAGCAGGCAGCGCAATATCATCGAAGCTTTCGTCGCTGCGGCAGGTGCTGGCCAAGTTGAAGTGGTGAGGATGCTGCTTGCTAGATGATGAAGACAAAATCAGCCGATTAATCGAGAAGGAGTCTCTCTCGATAGTCAACACACGAAGGAACTGTGAGCGGGTTCAAGTCGTGATCAAACGTGCGATCGACCGAGCAGTACAGGCTGGTGAAAAGACAAGGTTCAATGCAGAGAAGTTGCACTTTGTTTCAAGAGCTGGCGTTATATTTATTAAATTGAGACCGCGATAGGCATGTCCAGGAAGAGTGTAGAGGCAGCAAAAGTGGGCGGGCGATGGAAAAGATGTCGGCCGCGAGGCCAACATGCTGGAGCGCTTTTAAATCCGCCCTGGCTCGGTTTAAGCGGCGGATCTGGCCGAGTCCTTGAGGCCGACCGTGTCGACGTAAGCCACGATGATCGTGGTGTCGTCGATGACTTGCTCCTCCTTCATCCAGCGGCGGTTGGCCTCCATAATAAGCAGATCCACGGCCACCTTGGGATCTTGCTGCCCCATGGCGATCTCGATGCACTCTTCGTTCGACATGAACTCCCACAGGCCGTCGGTGGCCACAATGAGGCATCGATCGTTCTCGTCGAGCCACCGAGTGGTAAACTCGGGCTCGGACAAGACGCCGGCCGTGTGGGCAACCGCATCACCGAGCGAGCGCGACATGGCCAAGCCTGGCACATCCATGTGGCCCAACCAGACGCGCGGAGGGCCGTCAATGCCATCGTCATACTCGACTGCAAACACGCGGCCGCCGCTAGCAATGATGCGAGCCTTCTCGTCCGGTCGGTCGGGCTTGTGGTCAATGGAGACTTCCTGGCACCCAAGAGCCTCGGGACCCGAAGGACCCAGCAGCTTGACGAAGCCACGAGTGATACGCGAGTCGCCCACGTTGCCGACCACCACGAGGTTATCCCGCACGACACTCACCACCGCAGTAGTTCCGCTGAATTCCGTGTCAATGTTGGGGTCCCGCAGGACGTTCTGCTCCACCGACCGGAGCGTGTCGGCGATGGCCGTCCGCAAGTTGTCGGCGTCTTGTTGAATGTCCCCGGAGCGTTCAAACTTGGGGTGGGCAAAGAGTTCCGTTGCATAGCGATCGCGAATGCTTCCTGACACGCCATCGCCAGCCTCTCCGTGGCCATCAAAGACACAGAGCAGCAGCGTCTGCGAGTTCTGGTCGTACTTGATGACCATGGCGTCCTGGTTCTTCTTGCGCGGGTTGTAAGGAGCGTAGCCTTTCTTGGAGAGTCCGGCAAAGGCCACGACGGCACACGTTCCGTCCGCCAGAGCCTGCGCACTGCTGTCCACGTCGTCAATGGTGGTGGCCGCCATGCCGTCCACGAGCTTGTTGTCGCTCACGACGGACAGTCGGCGACGTTGAAGTCCCAGCGTGTGGTCACTAGCGGCCTGCGCGACGGGGAGCTTGCCCGGCGTCTTGATGGAGATGCCCTTGGGCGACGCCACGTTGGTCGCCGTAGCTTCCTGCTGCCGCAGCTTGACCGTCGAGCCCATCTTCTGGATCGGTCGGCTGGCCATGGTCACAAGCTGCGAGAAGGTGGACGGAGGAAGACCGAAAGGGACGAGATGGCGAGCAGGCAAATGCCAGAGTGACCCAAGCTTAGCGTGAGCTTGAAGCACCTCGTCCACGGGCCAGATCTGGACAAGGAGGCGGCAAGTTATCCGCGTACAGTAATTATAGCCGGCAAAGGCGGCGAGGAGCTGCACCAAGCAGGAAGGAGACCAGTGGCCAGATACGACAGCCCAATCACGAGCAGGCGATAGCTGTGCCGTTGCGAGTTCGACGACAGGCTAAGAATGGCGCCGCTGGGCTTGACACCGTCGAGGCAGATCGGCTCCTTTCGCTTCAAGATCCAACTATTTCTGTAGGGACAAGTGAAGGTCCTCGAGTAAGTGAAGGTTGTGGCGGTCCGGTGTTGGAGGTGGGGGTAGGCGATACAAGATCGAGTAGCTATGGTACGGGGCAACTGCAACAGGATGTAGCCATTTCATTAGTCGCTGTCACTTTCGTCCTCTGAGGAGGACGAGAGGCTGAGTGAGATGGTGTTGGGAGTCTCTTCGTCGCTGTCGCTCGAGTCGCTGGAGCTGTCGCTCTCGGCGCCCTCGTCGGCCTTGTCGCCTTCCTCCAGCTTGCGCTTCTTGCGCAGCGTCTCCACGTCGTCCACGACTTCGTCGTCGTATAGCGCGGCGCGCTTCTCCGGCAGCTTGAACTTCTTGCGCAAGATCTCCATCGCCTCGGCGGGCAGCGGGTCGCCCGTCTTCCACGACTCTGGCAGCGTGATGCCCTGCTCCGTGAAGAAGCTGCGCCCCATGTAATGCAGCAGCGCGTCCAGCGGCAGGTCCACGGGGTCCCCAGGCTTCCATCCCGGCGGCATCTGCTTGCGAATCTGAGCATCGCTAGCGCCCAAGCCAATGGGGATGTTGAGCTTCTCAATGTCGTCGTTCCCGTCATCGTGCTTGACGCGAGCCGCAGTAGACGTGTACTTCTCGGGGCCCTGCGTCACGATCTCCGCCACGATGCCACGACTCAGCACACCCGCACGCATCATGTGCTCCTGCGGTGCCGGCGGCATAAATCCAAACATGGGGAACTGTCCAGCAGCACACATTAGTCAGCTACTTCATCGACCTGTCAAAAAGGCTCGCCAAACGTACGCCAGGCTGCCACTCTCTCGGTGCTGACGTCGTGCCGGCAATACGGTGCGCATACGCGACGATATCGTTCGGGTCCAGCGCCACTGACAACGTAACAGTCACAGTCAATACACAGAAGTCTAGCTAGAGTATCTCACAAAAGTCCTTTCATCACCTTTGGCCTTTTGCTTGGCGTTCTCCAGCACGACGCGGTGCTTCCGCAATACGTTGGCAATGTCCTCCTGAGAGCGACGCAGCTGAGCTGCGTACTGCACAACTTTCTGCTTCTTGCTCTCGATCTCCGCTTCAATACGCAGCAACTCCTTCTGGGCCACCTGATGCCGCGACACTTGAAGAGCACAAGAGCACGGCTGTAAGAACCCCAATGACCTCGCTCCTCTCCTGGTACCATGATACGTACATTTCTTGACGGCCGTCAGCAGGCCGCGGTCCTTGTCCAGCACCTTGTTGAACGTCTCATTCACCGTGCGCAGCCTCGTGGCCGTGATGGTGGAGGGCGGGCTGTCAATAAGAGCATAAGAGCGTTCGACGTTAGGGCGCGCGTTCCACCTTCAAGCGCAGCGTCAACCCCGCCAAAGACGCGTACAGAGACGCCGTGTTAAGTGACTCCAGCAGCTTGGTCACCAGGAAGCGGTGCTCGTGCAGCGCCACCTCCACCTCCTCGCGGATGCTCCCGCCCATAGCCGGCATGGTCGTTGTGGCTCAATAATTAAAGTGACTTGGCCTCCGTATGGATGTCACCTGCCATCAATCTGTAAGTTCCGTCCAACCATATTTAAATATTGCTACACAGCTATAGAGCAATTACAATGATAATAGCTGTTTTGACAATACAAACCGCCAGTATCTTCCTCACTTCCACTTTGGACAAGGCTCGTGCACAAGAAAGATGGCCAAAGTGGGCGCCGGGCTGGCGTGGCTGCTGGTGCTGGGCGTGGTCTTCCACGCGCTGTACGTTCTCAGCATCTTCGACATCTACTTCACTTCCCCCGTGGTGCCTCACATCGAGAGCGTGGGCTACACAGACGCGCCGCCGGCCAAGCGTACAGTGGTGTTCGTCGCCGACGGTTGTAGAGCAGACAAGTTTTTCGAGGCCAATTCGTCCTCCAGCATCCAGGAGGGCATTAATTCCCATCGTAGAGTGTCCTTCCTACATAATATCATACGCTCGAAGGGCAGCTGGGGCGTCTCGCACACGCGGGTGCCCACTGAGAGCCGCCCCGGCCACGTGGCGCTCTTCGCCGGCATGTACGAGGACGTGTCAGCCGTGACCAAGGGCTGGGCCGATAACCCCGTGGACTTCGACTCGGTCTTCAACCAGAGCAGCAGCGCCTTCCTGTTCGGCAGCCCCGACATCGTGCCCATGTTCGCACGTCACGTTCCTCAAGCCCATGAAGAGCACTATTCCCACGAAGAGGAGGACTTCGCCAAGGGCGACTCGTCCGAGCTGGACGTCTGGGTGTTTCGACACTTACAGAAGCTTTTAAGTGGATCCAAGCAAGACGAGAAGCTGCACAAGAAGCTTCATGAGCCAGGAGTTGTGGTGTTTTGCCACTATTTGGGCATCGATTCCAATGGCCACGCTCATCGACCCAACTCCAAAGACTATTTGAATAATATTGCGCTCGTGGACGAGCTCGTGGAGAAGACGTACCGCATGGTGGAGGACTTCTACGACTACGATGGACGTACGGCCTACGTGTTCACGGCAGATCACGGGATGGGGCTCAAAGGTGCGCATGGAGATGGAGATCCTGCTAATACACGTACACCGCTGGTAGTGTGGGGTGCAGGTGTTCAGGGGCCTACGAGTGTGGAGAAGAAAGGGGTGTTTGAGATCGATCTGCCCACACAGTCTCGAACACAGGTTCGAGCTCAACTACAAGCACAGGAAGAGCAGGAACAAGCAGCTGCGGGTGAATGGGGAGCGCTCCCCAGTCTGGTGCGGAAAGACGTGATGCAGGCTGATGTGGCGCCGCTTATTAGCGCACTGCTAGGCCTGCCGTACCCGCGTAACTCCGTCGGCGTGCTGCCGTTCTCGTACCTGGCGAAGGGCGCGTACCGGGCGAATGCGGTGCGTTCAAATGCTCAGCAGCTCTATCTCCACGCGTTGCGCAAGGAACAGGAGAAACGATCCCGAACTCTGCTTCGATTCGTGCCGTACGGACCATTCCGGGATCGCGTTCCTTTGCTCTCGAAGCAGCTTGCAGAAGCTTATGAAGCTAGCATTCGAAGTGACGAAGACTCGAGCGCCTACGAACGCGTGGAAGAGCTGAGCCAGGAGCTGATTGAAATTTGCCTGGCCACGCTCGAGTACTTCCAGAGGTACGACTGGTTCTTCCTGCTCAGCGTCGTCGTGCTTGGCTACGTGGGCTGGATGGTTGTAGTGGGGGTAGCCTACCTACACCCTCGGGACTTCAGCTTGAAGTGGCTGCTTGGTGCAAGAGGCAAACAGCTGGACGTTAAGCTAGTCATTGTGGTATTCGCAGCGTTCGTGTACCTGGCCCTCGAAGGCTCCGCAGCTACGTATTATCTGTACACGCTCTTCCCGCTGGTCTTTGGAGTCTTCACGTGGAACCATGCTGACCTCATTCAGCAGGCGTGGACGTCTGGTGCTAGTGGGAACAAGTCGAAGTCTACGGGCAAGAGGTGGGCGGAATGCGCTCTGATCTTGCTGTGCCTGGAGCTTGTGGTGTTCGGATACGAGCGTCGTGCCATCTTCGGCGTGCTTTTCTCGCTGCTCGCACTGTGGCCGTATGTTGGAGCTGCAGCAAACGAAGCCGAGGACCAAGAGAGTGAAAGCCAACAAACTGGCTGGAGTGGAAGATTCCCGCCCCCGAGTCGCTGTTGGACGCTCAGTTGTCTTCTGATCTCCGTGTTCCCGTACTTGCCTAGCGAGTACGGCGAGCACACCGCTCTGGTGAATGTTGGCGGCTTGCTAACGTTACTCTTCGCTGGTTCTGTGGCGAGAATGATGGAATCCAGTGAACAGAAATCTTGGGAGAGCTCGTCAATCATTCTGAGCGCCTCGCCTTTAGCGCTTTCGATGCTGACGCTACACGGTACCATGCAGTACCTGGACGGAGATCGAACCAAGCCTCCATTCTCACTCACGGTGGCAAACTGGTTACTATCTAGTGCGCCTATCATCGTGCTGCTCGCAAGGCTGCAGCAGACCAAGAAAACTCCAACGCGTGCCTTGGAAATCGGGGCTGGTCGTCGTGATCTGCAACTGCTTCAAGCTGAAGTTCACGTCTACGTTCGACGGCTGATCGAAGTGATGCTGGCGTTTGCCCCATCGTTCGTTCAGCTCAGCATTGCCTATGAGGTGCTGTTCTACGTGGTGCTCTGCAGTGTTCTGGTGAGCTGGTTGCTGCTCGAGACGCAAACCTCTTTAGCGTCGTCGTCTTCGATGTGGCGGGAGGTTCAGCGCGCGTTTGTGTTCTTACTGCTGGTCAATATCGCCTTCTTCGGTACGGGCAACGTGGCGAGCATGAGCAGCTTTGAGATCTCGTCTACCTACCGTTTCGTCACGGTCTTTGCGCCGTTTACCATGGGCGCGCTCTTGGTGGGCAAGATCCTCATTCCCTTCATGCTGGTGGCGTGTACGTTCCACCTCATCTTACTGCTCCCGTCGGTGGGTTCAACGTCAGCAGAAGCTGCACAGAAGCCGCGACTGCCTGCAACGCGTTACTTCCTGCTTGTGGTGGCAATGTCCGACGTCCTGGCGCTGCATTTCCTCTTCTTAGTCAAGAACGAAGGCAGCTGGAAGGAGATTGGCAACTCCATCTCGATGTTTGGCATCGTGAACGCGCAGATCGTATTCATCCCGCTGCTGTTCCTGCTAGCGCGGGCCTTTGTCCGCGACCTGAAACCTGCCACCGAGATCGGTGAGCAGAGTCTGGATGACAAGAAGCTCCAGTAAATAGACGCCGTCGAGGTTTGTACTACTCTGATGGAGAAGTCATCGAAGTCAATGGCTAACAACATGAGTTCTCAGTTGTCATAGATTCCATTGGGTCGGAAGAGATCATTCGTTTCGGTCTCCATCGTTTGCCGCCCCAAGGGAAGGGAATGGGGCTTGTTTGTGCGATTGTTGCGGTGAGCGTGGACGAGGGCACGTCGTCGTTGTACGAGCTGAAGAGGTCGAGAATGAGGACATGCCAGCTCAAGTTGTACGAAGCGGGACGGGACGTGTGTCTGACGGAATATGAGTAGACGCCGGTGTGATTGGCGTCGATGCCCTAAAGGAACGAGTTGATGCGGTCGAGGCTTCACGGCGTTGGGTTGGTCAAGAAAGACGTGGACGAAGTTGATAAACGTGTTGAAAGAACTGGAAACGGGTCGGTGAATGTGCTGGTGAAGATACCAATCGACTGGAGCTGTTAAAAACAGCCAATTGGTCAAACTACGATCCTCTCCGGAAGTTCAGGGGGTCGTTGGTATACTGATGAGTACAATATGCAGAAAATCTCGATAATCCACTCACTGACGATACGGTTCGTCGTTTCGGAGAGCTCCGAAAAAATAGAATACAAATGGAAAATTGACGCCACTGCAAGAGCCCGTGCACACCGAGTGGAGAGGATTTTTCGTGCCATTTCACAAGAACACCAAACGAAGATACAACGAAGACGTTGCTCTGGAATCTCTTGTGGCAGCCGCCGTCGTCGTTGCCAGTCATCGAAAATGCCTTACGGAGTGAAATTCCCTGCGTTCTTGGGCAGGCTGCTGTTCGAACTGGGCGTCGCTCGTGATATCGACGCCATCGCACATCTTCACGACCGACTCAAGGAGGACCTTGTGATTCCATTCCTGTCGATGCCCAACACCGAATGGCCGGAGAAGGTTTTGGGACATTGGAAAGACAGCGATGCCAGCTTGCTAATTCGTGCCCTCGACAAATATATGATCGATTTTGAGGTTGCACCGAACCTGCTCTGCTGCAACGGCGATGATGACCGACGCTTTCTTTCAGGAGAAAGTAAGGATCAAGGGGCGTTGGATCTCGAGACTGAGGGATAGTTTGCTACGTGTGCCGAGCATGAACGTTCACTTGGTCACAGCCCAAGTATTTCACGTGGACTACATGCAGATCCCAGGCTGCTGAATCGAAGAGGTCAACAGCCGTTATGCAATCTTCTGGTAAACTTTCAGAACTACATACGCGAGTGATCATCACCAACAAGGAAGCCGAGCCTGATGATTTGAATTCTGATTCCATCAGCAGACAACTCGCACGAAGCCGTTGATGAAGAGTTGGTAACAACTTTCGAGTTCTTGGAGAGCGCTCACGCCGGCTTTTACCACATTGCAAAGAGGGTGAACGACCATTCGAGGAGTTGATGACAGCAAAGGCTTGGTCCGTGGTGTCCATTGCAAAACACTGAAAGATAATGGCGCGGGGACACTTGCTCTATTACGGAGAGAAGAGGCCTGGAGGAAGGTGAAGAAGCAGAACGGTCTCCCAAACACCAGAAGATTTTGGATTTGGAGTGAGCGATTGCAGCTGATGGTAGGGCGAATTTTCTGTACAAACGTGCTCATTGGAAATGCTGGATGCTGTGATTCATACAAGAAAGCGGCTCTGGTTTCTCCGTTTTCTGACGTCCGTGCTACTTCTCGACCCTGAACTCCCCCAGGAATTTGTTTTGTTACAGTTGGGTGGATACCCAAGTGTTTGCTTGTTGACAACCCTGTCTTTAGTTCTCGTCGCGGGGCCTGCCAGAAACTGAAATCGCCTGTGGACTTCCTGCTGTAAAGGATGATCTGCCGCCTTCAATTGACACTGTAAATCTAAGTTCTAAGTCCGACGGCCCATGCTAGGGACATTGTGCACACCATCGACACCTGATACGACGCTGGTAGCGGCCACCATCTACACAAACCTAACTTGATTTCAGTATGCGCACTATAACAATCCATGACCTGTGTTTGTATTATACTTGAAGTAATTCTCAAAACATGATCAAACGTGCTCCTTTGTCCTGCAATAACGAATATGTCGCTAGGATTGGAACTCATTTCCACTTCAGTGGCGGACGCGTTATGCGTGTGTTTCCGATTGCAGAAACTGAATAGGCATGACCACAACGATTCTCGCCGCCGGGCAAGTGTTCGAGGACGGCAAGACGGCCACGTGCGCCGTGCAGGACTACGCGCTGGCCATCAACAAGCACGTGGTGGTCTCTCGCGGGGGCGGCGGCCACAAGCGGTTCCAGTGCTCGAGCGACGCGTGCGGCTTCTTCGTGCAGCTGTACCAGTTCCGCTCCAACGGCAAACGGCTCAAATCCTGGTACATCAGCTCGTTGCAACTCGAGCACGTCAACTGTACTTCAGTGGGGAAAGTTACCGGGCGACAACTGGGACAGTTGTCATCATTTCGAGACGCTGTGCGCTCGGACCCGAACATTTCGGCTCGAGCATTGGCCGAACTGGTGCAGAAGTCCGATGGGATCGTTCCTCCCGACAACTCGGCCATTTACCGTGAGAGAGATCGCGTCTTGCACGAGTCAAAAGCTGAGGAAAATGAAAGGATTCCGTCACGTTTCGAGCAGTTTACGAAAACCAATCCGGGGTCCTTCACGGCGTGGGAAGCCGACGACACCGGGAGATTCCGTCGAGCTATTGTGGTGTCGGCCTCGCTTGTGCGCAGCATGCCGTTCAACCAGCCAGTGCTGGGTATAGACTGCATGCCGTTGAAGAACGACCATTATGATGGATATCAAATGGTGTTAGTCGGGCGTGATGGAAACTGCGACAACATGCTGATTGCGGTGGCTCTGGTGAATGAGGAGGACGTCGAGAACTTCACCTGGTTCGTCCAGTGTCTGCAGGAAACGGGGCTGGCACTCGCGGATTATCCAGTGTTTTGCAACCGAAGTGGCGGCTTCGCTGCAGTTGCGAGTGTGTTCAATATCAGCGTTCGGTAAGTCAAAGCTGGTAGCAGGCTTTCTGATGAGCTGCAATGTAACACGTTTGTTTTATGGTTTGGCAGGCATTGCACTCTTCATATCATCAAGACACTTTTGAGTACTTTTCCCACCTTCACGGAAGCTCACAAACAGTTGATTTGGGACTTGCAAGGAGCAAAGTTTGAAGGTCGCTATCAAGGTTGTCTTTCGCTGATAGGCATGAGGTGCGGTGAGGAGGTCGAGAACTATCTCCGTGCCGTTACTCCGGAACAGTGGGCGCTTTATCCTGCAATTGGAGCTCGTCCGTTGTACGGCTGGAGCACAACACACTTCGTGGACGTTAGCGGCACTTCACTTTTGACCGAACTTTGTGAGAAGGGGCCGTACGAGTTCATTGATGGAGTGATGAAGCTAATGGCGAAGAGCACGCACGAGCGAGCAGAGCGCGCGACAAAATGGACAACGGAGAACCGCATCATCACGCCTGGAGCACAAGCGCTTTACGAAGACCAGCATTTAAAAATGGGCAAGTACGTCGTCACCAAGTCGTCTCCAACCATTGGCTCCGTGGCGCGAGTCGGGCAGATCCCTCCTTTTCCGTATCACGTCGATCTCTCGCTGAACCAGTGCACATGTGCTTTCATGGACCAGCTCGGTGTTCCCTGCAGGCACATGATAGCAATGCTAGCCAATGCTCGTGCTATGGAATCGGTGTTTTCTCGCTTTGCGGCGTGCTACAAGGTAGCAACCTATGTGAATGCTTTCGGCGGTGCTGGTGTGCCACAGCCAGTCGAGTGGTCAGCAGGAAACGAGACCCCTCACGCGCAAATCCTACCCGTGAAAAGGAAATCACCCCAAGGCAAACGCCAAAAGAACCAAAACGCCAGCGAAGGAGGAGAGCGACCAACGCGCGTTCAGCGGTGCGGCCAATGCAAGGAAATTGGCCACAACCGGAGAGGTTGCAGCAGGCATTCTCGCCCCCAGATACAGTCAAGTAGTGGCAACGACGACAGTACACGCCCCGAGATGCTATTCAGTGACGGTGACAGCAACACCGCTCAGTCCCAAGTGCAATCGAACAGTGTCGATGGCGGGTAACTGACTGTGCAGGTCGCTGGTAATCTGGCAAAGTAAACTGCTTTCACGTTGAAGTTTCTCGCGGTGTCGCAAAGTCACCGGCCGGACATCTCGCAATCTTCGTTCCAGCATCCCTCGGCGTTCCTCGTGAAGCTTGTGCATGCATATAACCAAGACGTTGATGGCCCATGAAACGTCGTAATTAGGCGTGGATCGCGAGGTCGGCGCTGACGCGGAAGATGGTGGTCATGAGCACAAAACAGCTTCCTGGTGTAACCCAGCGCCAAAAGTTTCTACACGGAGTTCTTCGACGTAGGAATGTTGATTCGGAACAGCACAAATGCCTTCAGATGAGAACTGGAATTCGCAAGAGCGCTGTGACTTTCCTCATCTGTTGACGTTCTGGGCATTCGGCGCTGGCAGAAGCTCCAAGGAACTCCCGACACCCAAGCTACGACTGTATCACGTGCTGGTACGCTTCTTCATCGCTCGATCGACCAGCAGGTTTTCAATCATTTCGTTGCTCATCGAGATATTCGCCGACGTGGCGCTGAGCACAAACTCAGTCAACGCAGTCGTCCTCGCGTCTGTCCGTAGTTTCCGATTCGACAGCTGAGGCGAGATGATATAGCAGGTCAGTACACGCGTGGCAGCGTCGTTACTACCCGCTGTTACGTCCGTGATGTGAGGCTTGATCAGCACGTAGCCTTTCTCCAAGAAATGGATGCCATCCGCTCGTTTCTTCTCGAATTCCAGTGGCTTAATGTGCGCGTGCCAGACAATCACGATCCGGTCGTTCTCCACGTGTCGTCGCAGTATTTGCTGCACGTAGAATGTCGCCGTCGTTCGGGTCTTGACGTCCTTCATCTCGAGTCCAAACTTCTCAACGATCGTGTTGTTTGGGCCGTTTTCGTGAGCGCAGTGGCCTTTATAGTTGTGCCAGCGTCTCCACCACGCGTTGCCCGTCGACAGCATATCGAACGGCATGATCTTGCTGTCGAAAAGCTCCATGTACTTGCCATTGACGCTGTCGCGCATCAACGGCTCTCTTGTCGGTATGTGCGTCCTCGCCGGGTCATGGGCGTGAAACACCGCGTCCACTTCTTGATATGAAATTTCGACGCCTGCCGACAGATCCTCGAATATTTTCTGGTCTGTCTCCGTCGTGTAGCCCTGCGGCACCTCAATTCGGCTTGTGTGCTTGCTGATCTCCGAGTACGTCGTGTCTTGCAATGCCATCCTTTTGTGGAGCAATTTCTCGATACTTTTAGCAACTTGGGCTTGACTTTTGTACATCATTTTGAGATGGATGTTCTCCCGCTCGACTCGCAGTCTCCTTTCCAATTGACGAGCACAGATCTGCTCCCATACAGATGACATGCCACTGCCTGGGGCCATAGAGCGAGGCAATGCCGGCTTGGAAACACTTGAAGAGCACGTTTGCTCTTGGGTCTGCATGCTCTGCAACTGTTCGAGCGTTAGCTCCAAGTCCTTCACCTCCTTGCGCAGACATGCTAGCTCGAAGCGCCGCTCATTGCGGGCCTTGTTTGGGTCGTAGTTGAGCTTCTTCTTCCCTTTCGTCTTGTGCTGCGAGGCTGGCACGACGGCTGCAACGGGCTCTTGAGCAGGTACAGCTTTGCTCTCTAACTGCAGTGGTGGCGCCGGAAGGTCTCCGATGTCAACGTCCAGCGGCTCTAAGAGCAGATCCGGGTCCTCCGGTGGTACGAGTGGCGCCACAGAGGGCGGTGCCTCGACTGGTGAGGGCTGCAGCATATCGGCGGCCTCCAACGACTCGTCCAGGAAGGCCAGCGCCGCCGCGAGCGACACGCCGCACTCGTGCTCCAGGAACGACATGCGCTCTTATTTGCGGCGAGGGTTAAATGTTTTATACTTGAACATTGTATGAGAGATTATGGTAGTCAAAATTCGTCTACATGCGCTCTAGAACTGTAGTGGCTAGCTCAACAATCTCTCAAGAGCGACGAATTCCAAACGCGATGGAGCCACCAACGGTGAATACAATGGACCAGCCATCGAAACATTGGCCAACAACCAGCTCGATGCCCGGACCAGAACTCACTGACAACGTCAAGTTTAACTGGCAGTGTTGGATCAACAGAGCCCGGGCAGAAGACGTCCAAGATCATCACAGCAGGTGCTGGAGACTGAGATTTCATTGCTAAAACTCGCTAGGAAGGAAGGGGCATTCGCTTTTCGCCAGCCGCTTATGCCTGTCGTCTTCGTTTGGCGGGAGGCTCGAACGCTTCGATCGGCAACGAAACCACTGCAGGCTGAGTGGAGCTGCCTCGCTTGGAGTCTTTGGCACCTTGCACAAGGTCATCCCATTTCAGCAAGGCGCGCGTCATTCGATCACGCAAATCTCGGATTCGCTGCAAAACCTCACGCTGGGACTGCAGCGTTGAAGGGCTGGACGGCGAACTTCCGGTCAACGTTGAGTACTGCTCCCAGTCATCTAGCAAAGGCAGGAAGCGCTTGCGTATGCGCAGCGCGCCGTCCGCCAGGCTCCGGAACAGCGCTTCATTGTCCGCGGACTCCTCACACACCTGCTTCGAAACCTCTATAGTCAACTGGTAGGACGAGCTGCCGAGTCCATACGCCTGCACGATATCGTTGATGTCCATCTGATCCTCGCTAGCGTCCTCTTCTCCTTCTTCAACCTTCTCTTCATCTGCCACGCTTTCCCATTCCACATCGCCTTCCTCGCCATTGTCAGCTTCTACGCCAGTTGCTGCTGGTTCTGCCACTTCTTCCCACTGGGCATCCTCACTTGCGAGTGTATCGTGTTTCTCTTCCTCCGTAGCAGACGCGTCGGCGTTCACTAATTGCGCCACTTCCTCGTCTTCACCGTCAATTTGAAACGCATCAAGCGTCGGCACGAGAATCTCAAACACTCGGTTCATCTCGACCAGCACCTGCTCCATCTCGGGTACAAACTGTGCCATCTCCTCATCTCTCTGCTGCTTCTTAACGTTGCTCACTCGTTCGCGATAGCGTCGTGTATCCATCTCCATTTCTCTCTCCTCCCGCCGTCGCTCACGCTCTCGAGGGAAAACATACCCTCTCTGTGTCAACACCGAATGACCCGCTACCAGCGACGGATATCGTTCACCGAAATCCTGCGTCCACTCTTCAATCAGTGCCAACACCATCGTCAATTTCTTCGACCCGAGATTCCTGGCTCGTAACTTTTTCGACACTTTGGCGCTCGGGTCTTCGCCCGCAGCCTTCAATAACTGGTCAAAGAACGACGACGGGTGTCTGGTAACGATCGCTCGGAAGGCCACCGACCGCTTGAACAGCTCTCGACACAGCTCCACCGCCTACACAACAACAATGTAGCCGTCATGAGCTCGAGAATGGCAGATCAACAGTCACTCTCTCTCTCTCTCACCCTGGAGAAGACGACGCTCTCCTTGCTCCACCTGAACTGATGCATAATAGTTGCGTGGACTCTCTGGATGTATTGGGACTGCTGAGGGGTGGCGGCGTCGCGCAGGATCCGCTTAAGCTGCTTCAAACAGACTGGCGAGGTGTCGGTCTCCGTAACTTGAGGTGAGCGCGCTGTGCCTCGGCCACCCCGAACGCGCTTGGTTGTCGTACTAGTATTCGGTATACGGAAGTAACCCGTCAGGGCCTCTTCGAAGCGCGCGGCTTCGTTCTCCTGGTTGAGCTCCCGGAGACCGTCAGGGCCATCGGTGTAGCCATGTCGGCGCTGCATCGCTTTTCTTCAAATGGCGAGGAACCCACCCTTTTGTTTAGCCCACGGTATCCGATGCGGTATTTTGGGGTTAAATTGTTTAGCCCACGATAACTGATGCGGTATTTTTGGGAGAGCCCCGATAATCACTTCTCCCGATAATATCGTTATTACCGGGAGAAGTGCCGCGGGGAGCTCTCCAGCAATACCGCTCCGGTTACCGTGGGCTTTTTCGTTGAAACCCGCAATATTACCATGGGTTAATTTATTTCACCCAGCTTTCCAAATCACACGGCATTTCGATCCATTCGACAACTTACCAAAAAAGCGCCAAAAGAGAGCCAATATGAGCGTACGTTGCGCGGCTTCTTCTACGTCTTCCAAGCCGCTTTCTGCGGCGACACGCGGACCATTGCACTTGCCGTTATCTCTGCTCTCGAATGGACTGCGTGCGGCAGCGTGGAGTGCAGTTTTTCGCCCCTAATAACCCATGCTGTGAATGTATCATTCGT
The DNA here is from genome assembly GCA_012295415.1 of Phytophthora chlamydospora. NCBI lineage: Eukaryota > Oomycota > Peronosporomycetes > Peronosporales > Peronosporaceae > Phytophthora > Phytophthora chlamydospora. Next base: position 10,305 of record JAABLK010000204.1, on the reverse strand, counting down.
TCCACAGGAAAAGACGGCCACGCAGCCGTCGATGGAGCAGATGCAGCAGCAGCAGATGAAGCAACAGTGAGCGCTCAAGGTGGATACATAGCCGTAAAGGGGTTTATTAACTTATCGTGGGCCATCAGGGAGCAGGAGCAGATGCGCCAGTCGATGATGCAGCAGGTCATGCTGCCCGACGCCCGCGAGCGACGTACGTGAAGTCCAGCAGTCATTAAGATGGCTACTCGGAGTGCTAACATAATGGCTACGCGTTGTACAGTGGCGAGAATAGCCATCGTGAAGCCCGATAAGGCCCGCGCCATTGAGGACATGGTGATCCAGATGGCGCAGCGCGGCCAGTTGGCGGCCAAGATCGACGAGGACAAGCTCATCGACCTGCTCAACCAGGTCGGCGTCAATGAGGAGAAGCAGCGCACGAAAGTCACGGTACGAAGGGTGACATTTGAGAAAGGAAAAGCTCTGTCTTGGACGCTGCGAGGGCTGACAAAGTTTTGGTTACTTTTGTGCAGATGAAGCGACGGACGTACTTCAGTGACGAAGAGGACGACGAGGACGACGACGACTTCTAAGCTCGTGACTGTGGCGGCGTTGCTATTGGCCTCTGACGAGCTTAGAGGCGGTGGGTTTGTGTTCTTCACGTACCAGACTCGAACGTGTCAGCTTGCTGCGTGTGAAACCAGCGCTCAATGTGAATCACATTGACATTAATGCGCTTCATCCACTATCGAGGTTCTTTCCACTAGTCCTGCTAACTTCCGACTAAATGACGAAGCATCTTGTGTGTTAGCGATGCTGTGGAACAATTGATCTGCTCGCAGCTCAAGTTACGCACGACTCGCCTTCAAGGTAGGCCTCGCAAAACTTGTCCAAGCGACGACGAAGCGCGTGACAGCGCATGGTGCGCTCCGCCAACGAGGTCAAGTTCACCTTCGTGTCTTCCAGCTTCGATGTAGCACCATCGGTTTCAGTAACCAAGGAGCAAAACGCTGTTCGAGCCTCGGAGCTACACTCCGCCTCACCATCCAGTTCTCCATGCACCTGCTCGATTCGAGTCCAGAGCGATGCGTACAGCGAGAGATCCTCGTCACGCCAGCTCTTGTTTTGTAGTCGCGTTAGCCGCAGCCGAGCCTTCGCAACTACTTCCAGAACGTGTTCCAGCTCGACGGTCTCTGTTACTGAGGTATCAACGCCACTGTCGCCATCACATCTCGCCATTTTACCGAGTTCATCCACGACGGCCGAGATCTTGATCCTGTTTTGCAGCTCAAACGCACACATCCGCTTGACCAGCTTCCATTGCTGATCGTCACAGCTCGCCGGTTTTGACGGCAACTTGCCTTGTGAAGCGTGGAATCTCACCATAAAATTCTCGAGTCTTCCCCATGGCAGACACGGTTGCGCAGCCTTCCCAAGTTTCACGGCCTCCACGTTGTCCACGACCCGCAGCGCTTCCACAATGCACATGCCCAGTGAGTAAATATCCGAAGCGAACGTTGGTCCTTGACTCTCTGCGTTGGTCTCAGCAAAGCATTCCGGTGCCACCCAATGCAAAGCCCCCGAAACCTGCGGCTTGGCCTCGTTACTGGCGATGGAACTCAGCCCAAAGTCCGTCACCTTCGCCTTCAGATCACTGCCGATCATGATGTTGTTCCCTTTCAAGTCCCCGTGAACGACACTGCGCGCGTGGAGGTACTGCACGCCCAAAGCGGCTTCGTACAACTTGGACCAGAGTTGATCGGGATGTACTCGCAAGAAGCTGACCAAGGTCCCATGGGGGGCGTGCTCGCACACGAAGAAGAGTTTACCAACATGGCAAGCACCGAAAAGCCGGACCACGTGCGGGTGGCTAAACCCGAACCAAATGTCCACTTCGCTACGGAACATCGCCACCGCTTCAGCTCTCTCCTGGTCTGGAGTGCTTGACGATCCCATGGGCGCTGATAAACTGGAGTACGAGTAGTCCAAGGAACTGTCGCTTCCACTGTCGCCAGCCAAGTTGACTCGCTTGACCACCACGTCCGAGTCGAGCCACTTGGCTCGAAACACACTTCCGAAGCCACCACTGCCCAGGCAATTCCACTCGTCAACGATCAACTCGTACCACGGAATGAACCAGTCCGGCGTGAGCTCCAACAGCTCGTCGCTTTCAACACTGCTGGCGATATCCTCGTACGCCTTCTTCATCACCTCGAGTTGGTCACATGTGTACTGGGAATTGGTGTTTTTCAGCTCCAGTGTCAACGTCTTGAGGAAAGCCGCCTTGTCTTCATCCGACTTCAACTGCTGAAGCAAAAGATACGAATCGGAAGCCCCAGACACGAAGAGCTCGATGTGGTCACTTCGCTGTTGCTGCCATTGGGCTTCGCTGTTCGTCTTCTCCTCGACAGAGTCCCCCAACTTACCCAACAAGGACTCCATTCGCCACTGAAACGCGTACAAGCTGTTAGTCGCAGCTCGCGTCGATGAAAGTCGCAGGACTCGGGCTTGATCGGTCGAGATGCTGAGCATTTGCTTGAACTGAGTGAGCAGAGAATGAAAGCGAGACACTAACGTCTGGTGGGAGGTGGAGCTTTGAAGGCGTTTGTAGATTCTCTCAAGCGTGTCAAACACTTGACGCTGCTGTTTGTCTTCGGCCTTCTCCATCTTCCGTTGGATACGAATCCACCGTTCTTTCAGTTCGTCCTCATAGTCTGCAAAGGTCTCTGCTGGCTCGTACTCAGGCTGGTAGCCGTGTAAGCTTTCATTCGCAGCCAAACGTTCGAGCTCAAAGGCAACAGACGACAGGCTTGCACGCTTGGCAGGATCCTGGCAGCACATTCGCCACACCAGATCACGCACGTCTCCGGGAGGGCAGTCGGGGTCGAACCAAGACTCTTCGTCTTCTTCTTCCTTCTCTGGAGCCCAGCGCGTCTTGCAATGAGCCGCAATGAAGTCACTTCTGCTCCTCCACGGGATGTCCCCCGTTGCTGCTTCCAAGATGCAGATGCCAAGCGAGTAGACGTCCGATGCAAGCGATTGTTGCTCCCCAGCCAAAGCCTCGGGCGACCGCCAGCGCAGTGAACCAGCACGTGTAGCCCCAACATTGGAACTCTGCAGCAAGCTCAGTCCGAAGTTCGACAGCTTGGCCAAGCCATCACTTCCGATCAAGATGTTGCTACAACGAAGGTCGCCGTGAGCGATGCCCCGCTCATGAAGGTACTCAAGACCCAACGCGGCCTCGTGCAGGAACTTCCACAGCACTGGCGACTTCTCCTTCGTGTGCTCAAGCAATGAGCCTTTGCTCGCGCACTCACACACGAAGAACTTTAACTGCGGGCCAGCATCGCAGGCGCCGTACATCTTGATGACGTTGGGGTGGCGGAGTTGCTGCCACATACGCACTTCCTCGTCGAACGTCGAGTGGCTTGCGTCAGGGATGAAGAGCTTCACCACAACGTCAGCATCCAGCCACTTGGCGCGGTATTCGCCGCCGATGTTGCCGGTCTCGACGAACTCCGTCAGCTCGACTTCGGACGGAGGGATGAAGCTGGCCGACAGTCGGCCAGAGCTCGCAGTAGCGTCCTTGGCCTCACTCCGCAACGTAAGATACCTCGTGAGCAGCCACTGCACATCTTGATGCCCTCGATTGGCTGCCAGGCGGACGGCCGTCTCTCCTGCTTCGTTCTTGATGTCCACGTCCGCTCCGTGCTCAGCGAGGTACTGGACGACCTCAAGATCTCCATTCCGTGCGGCCGACATGAGCGCCGAGTCGCCGTTGTTGTCCGTAGCATTCATCTCTGTGCCTCGTTGCTGGGTAACGTACTCGACGCCTTCAACTCGCCCCCAAACAGCAGCTTTCATCAGCAGAGTGTGGCCGTATCTGTTCCTCGCTGCCACATCCGCTCGGCCGCGTTCAACGAGATACCGGACGACGTCAACGTGGCCCCTTCCGGCGGCCTTCATCACTGCCGAGTCGCCGTCTCTATCCGCCGCATTCACGTCCGCACGCCCTTGTTCAGTGAAATGCCGCACCACCTCGAGACGTCCCTCTTCTGCAGCCCACTGCAGCGCTTTCTCCACCTCCTCATCCGTACACAGGCCTTCCACCTGCTTCACCCTCTCGAGATCGCCGGCGATTGCAGCCCCGGCCAGTTCCTTCTTGTTCATCTTTCGCGTCAGAACGGAGACTGACGAGAAGAGAACAAGGCAGAAAGGACAAGTTGTAGCCTGCAACGATCAATGCAAAACCAAACTACTATTACCTTGTTACCTGCGTTCCTGGCTTGGCCAACTCAATTCCACGTTACGCGAAGAGCGCGTGCAGTGCCGCTTGTTGCGGCGCTGCCAGAGATGCCCACGCCTGGCCCATGACGGGTTCCGGAACGGTAGCACGGAGGCCGGCCAGAGTGGCGGCCAGCTCGTTTCGCAGAACGGCCGCCTCCTTCTCGCCAACGGCCTTGCTCATTTTGCGCAGGAATTTCGCTTCGGCCACCGCGGCCAGCACTGTCACAACCTTGGCCAGGTGCCGGTAGTCCGGTGCTCCGAGCACCAGTGGATGCCGGTCGTTCACGTAGCGGCACAGTCGACGTGAGACGGCCAGGGACTCCTCCAGGTCGCCACGAAGCGGGAGCAGCTCCAACCACTGCGGGAACAGCGTCGCGGCATCCACCGCACCGGCCTGGAACTCGCAGAACTTGCCCAGTGCAGCGACGGCGTTGTCTGTTGCATTCCGCTGCTCCGGGCTGTGTGCGCGTGGGTGGGCCACGACGTTGTGCAGTAGCTGCAAGCACTGCTCGGCGTGCGGGGCGAAGACCTCGCCACCTTGTGAAGCGCAGACGCCGACGCCAAATGCCGCAGCCTGCACGAGACTCGGCTCGCTCACCTCACGCAGAGCGCTCTCCAACACAGGCAGGAAGACGTCCAGGCGACGCATTGCAGCAGCTCCGCAGTGCTCCAGCACGTCGTCCACAACGAACAACGCGAGCCGACGGTCTTCCACAAGGCAGCCGGGGGCCGCTAGAGCCGCCACCTTCTCCCACAGAAGCGTCATGAACACCGGGAAGAAGGCCGTGCCGTGAGTCTTGGCCAGAGTGCCGATACACTCGGCCAGCACGAATTGAAGCTCCTGTTCGGCCGCCTGCGTCTCGCTGGACTGGGACGCATCGTCGTCGTCGTCTTCCTCTCCTTCGCCGGCCTCCATGTCGTCGCTGCCAGCGCCACCTCTTCGCACGGCACGACGCTGGAAGCTGTCGCCAAGCACCACCAACAGGCCGTGGACGAGTTCGCGTAGCTGAGCCTCGTTGAGCTCCAGCGTCGGGTGCAACTCACGCGCGTCGCTCAGACAGCTCGTCATGCTCTGCATGATGCTGACGACCAAGTCCACGTCGGGCTCCGACGTCAGCGCATTCACCAGTCGGCCGAGCGCGAAGTCCACCATTTGCTTGATCGCAGCTTCGCCGTGGTCCTTGGAACCAGGCGCAGCGGTCGAAATGGCCACGCACTTGACCAGGGCCGGCATGGCCCGAATGGCCGAGGCCCGGATGTCCGAGTGCACCGACTCAGTCAGCAACGGGGCCAGCACTTGCGTCACCTGCTCGGCGTACGGGAAGAAGGCATCTTCCAGGTCCGTTACCATGCCGGCCAGGAGTTGACAGGCCGTGGCCTTCTCCTCAAGGATCGACGTTCGGATGCTCAAGCACTTGTCGTTAACCTGGGCCAGCTGAATGTCCTCATTGTCCGTCGAGCCGCCGCTTTCGTCGTCGTCATCGTCACTGGCCAGTGTACTGGGGTCAACTTCAAACTCGGCCTGCTGCGTGGCCGCCTCGAGGAGCGTCGGCATCACCAGAGGCAGGTAAGGCGCGAAGTCGTGGCCGAGACAAGTGCAGCAACGAGCCCAGGCCTGCAGCAGATACGTGCGGATCAACTCGTTGCCCACGATCGACGGCGTCGCCTGCATCTCCGCCATCACCTTGAGGATGGCCGGCGCGTCGCGCGAGAAAACCTCTTTGCCTACAGCCTGGCCGATGAGACTCAGACACTCGAGCGTGATACCGCCAAGCGTGAACGAGCTAGGCGCGTTAGACTGCGGCTTGAGCACTGCCGGCGATGCGGCCGCAGCCTGGACGCTTTCCTGGAGGCAGTTCATCAGGATCTGCTGCAGAGGCGGCATGACGGCGGCGTAGTAATTGCTGAAGGACGCGCCGGCCACCGTGGCCACTGATGAAATAGCAGTGATAGCTTGCTCTTGGACAACGCGCGTGGCGATGAACGCCTGGGTGGCCGTTTGGTTGGAACCCGGGGCCATCGACTGGCCGTGCTGCAGCAGAGCGAAGAGCTGAAGCAGCATCGTGTCCAGGTAGGGCGTGAGCAGCTCCGGTGGGCACATGTCGATGAACTGACGTAGAGCAGTCGCAGCGTGGGCCTGAAGACGCGGCTTGTTAAAGTCTTCGAGGTAATGGGCTAGCACAGTGAGCGCCTGGGAATGGTAGGCTTCCTGGAACTGTGGAGCCTGGTCGACCGACAGCTGGCCGATGACATCCACGGCCGTGCAGCACACACGCGGGTGTGGGTCATTGGCCTGGGCCAGCAAGTGGCGCACGATCGCGTCCAGGTTTTCATTGTCGAGAACGTCCAGGATCTGGCAAAGACCCACAAGGGCCGCATGGCGACTCACCCAGTTGTCGGAGCGGGCCGCGTATTCCTGAATGAGCGCGAAGCACGTCGGCAGCGAGCGCTTGGCGCCCAACGCGCCTACCAGCCGCTCCAGCGCCTCGGAGCCCACGTCAAAGTTGGAGATTTCCTGATCAATTCCCTGTCCTCCGGCCGACTGCTCGTCCTCGCAGTTGGCCACATCCCAGGTCTCCATGTCCTGCAGCTCGAGCATCATCTTGAACGCCACGGGATACACACTATGTACGAACATATTCTTGGGCAGACGTCGACACCGTGACGGGGCCTGCTCGGCCAGCGACACCAGGAACTCCATGGCCAATTGTCTGCATCCATCGGGCATCGCATTGTCGTCGTTCTCGTCCCGCGGAGCGTCGGCGATCTGCACCATGGTCTCGACGAATTCGCGTAGGCAGGGCTTGAAGAAGGCGGCGTGCGGCTCGGCCACCTCAATGAGCACCTCCAGAGCCTCCATGACTTCCTCGTACTGGCCGGCCACCAGCAATGCGTGCAGAGCAGCCAGCACGAGCGGCACGGCGCTGGCCAGCAGTTCAGGCCTTGGCACCTGGTCCAGCGCGTCCAGATTCAGCAGCAGCATGCCGAGAGCACGCAGAGCATTGAGGGCCACGCGGCCTTCTCGGTCGGCCAGGCCTTTTGCCATGGTTTGTAGGACCGTCACGTCCAGCGCAACATCGGCCTGGTCGGTGGCCGTCATCTGGCCGGCCAGGAAGATGGCCACCATCTCCAGTACCCGTAGTGAGGCCTCACGGAGCGTGGCCAACGGTGCATTGCTCCATTGCAGCAGCTTGGGCAGTAGGTCGTCCCATTGGCCGTCCTCCAAAATGCTGCTGGCCAGCTCGCCCACCGTGTCGCACACTTTGCGGCGGATGCCGCGGTTCTTCTCGCCGGCCTCGAGCACGGCCAGCAGCTCCTGCTTGACGGTCGCGCGAGCCGGCTCGCTGGCCCGCGGCCAGAGCGACACAGCGTCGCGTAGCAGCACGCGGCGCAGTAGCACGGCGGCCAATGCGCGAACGTCGTCCGGACTGTTGGAGTGCACCACGCGCACCAGACCGAGAAGAACCTCGTCGCTGCATGTGGCCTGCTTGAGCGACGCGAATTGGGACTCGGCGGCGTTGCGCGCCGCGTTGTCCACGGCCAGTAAGCTCCACAGCAGCGCTTCCCACGACCCCTCCATGATACTCAGGTGGCTCCGATAATAATGGCTTGCGGCCGGAGCCATCCGATGGGTAGGCCGTTTTCTGGCTCAACTCAGCAACAACACACGTCGCAGGAAAGTCTCGGCGCCAAAGGGCCCATGACGGCGTGGCCAACGTGTAAGGCTACTGGCGCTACATGTAGCGGACGCAAACGCATTGTTAAAGGAAAGCAACAACAACAAGCGACTCAGAGCAACAAGCTTTGCGCAAAATCTGGTTATGCTCAGGTTGAAGCCGTAGATGCAACTCAGCAGGGAAGGCTTGGTTTCACGTGGAACTCACTTGTCTTGGTATGCCCTTCACATTTGGCCTCGAAAAACTTCAACTTTTACCTTGGTCGACGTCGGCTTCATCAGTCTGAGACTCGGTCTTACAGTATTGTTGGACTTGGGCATCGGTGGTGGCGTACGGAAAGGATCGAGACTTAGAGATTTCACTAGCGACGAACCCTCGGCCTGGGTGGCTCCCCGAGGGTCAATTCTTTGGAGCGAATCGACGTCCTGTGCCACCGCCACGCGTAGTTTTGCGAAAGCCATACTGTTCTTGTCCTGGATCGCCTCGGCGGCCACCGCGAACCCTTTACTCAGCTTGTTCTCCAGCGCCTCCACTTTGTTTTCCAATTTTTTCCAGTGCCTCCAATTTGTCGAACTTGCTTTCCATCGTCTTAGTCCTGTCGTTCACCTTGATCTCCAAGTCATCCAGCCTGTTGGTCAAGTTGCTCTTTAACGAGTCCTTCACAGATGTCTTGATAGCAGCGTGTGACGGTCGCTTGCTTCTTGGCTCACCCTCCGAAGATTCATCGGGCGATTGATCACGCACTTCCTTCTCCACAACAGGAGGCTGGGAGACGGCACACGTCCGAGAGATCCCGAGCAGAGGGTGGGGGGAGACGCGGTAGCTCTAACGCATTTCATGGCTTTCACGGTTACCGTCGCCACCGCTGCAGCTCCGTCATCGCCGCAGTTCCCGGCGTCTGTGGCCGCTTCATGGTGTTTACGAACAGATCCACCACTTCAGCACCGGGACTGCCGCTCTGAGTGTGGAACCCGGCGGCTCTAGCCGCAGAAACGAAAGCCGTTGCTTTCACGGCCATGTTGACCGCCGCTTCAGCGGCATCGTTGCCGCTGGTATCGAGATGCCCGGCATCTCTGGCCGTGGCGAGGAGAATTAGGGTGTTCATGAGCACCCCCACCGCACCGTTGTTGCTTTCGACTGCGGACGGCGGCGCAGCAGATTTGATGGTAGCGTCACTCGTGCCCACCAAAAGAAATGCCGTAGACACAACTTTCGTTGTGTGCTTCAAGAGCGAAGGGGACAGCTGGGACGAGGTCAGTGAGAAAGGTGGGAAGCTACGGAAGTGTTGAAGCACGACCCAGTTGTTAGATGCCAACTTGATCTCAAACCAACAAAGACAGACCGACAGAATGTCCAACCCAACGCGTTTTCAGCAAACCGACTGCGGTGCAGTAGGCGTTGCTAGCAATATTGGTGACCAAATACCGAACTTGGCTGCAATCGGTGAGAACAACGAGCTTCAAATGTGCTATTTTTCGGCGATCAACGAGGTGTTATGACGTTTGTGGTGGATGCATCAAAATGCTGAAGTCATTCCTCATGGATTGCCGATGCTTCCACTCAACGTATCAAGTCTCAGCAGCGACTTCGAGTTGGGCGGCAGCCTATTTCCCCGACACGGCGGCTTTGCTCAAGTCTCACTTAGCAATTCTCTCCAGACTGGCAACGCTGATGGGAAACGCTTTTGGATGATGCAAGAGAGATGACAGTGCAGAGAAAGAGAAGAGATGGCGCTGTGGCAAAACAGCTCAAACGGATGCGATTGTTGGAGCGACAAGGCAGGCTGGTCTTGCAAGGATAGCTCGCGGGGAGACCAACTCGGGGTGGTTAGAATTCTGGTAGAAGAATGCGGCGCCGATGTGAACAGCCCAGACAAGGAAGAATGGACAGCGCTGATGAGGGCCGCCCAAGGCTGTTGCATGGACGTCGTGCTGCTTCTGGTGAGCGAAGGCGATGCTGACGTGAATATGAGGAATGAGGAAGCACACACGGCTCTTCGAATATCTTCTGAGTCAGAAGTTCTGGCCACGGATACAACGACATTATGCGTCTACTTACGCCGTTCGCCCACCACCGAAGTTCGACATATACAGGTCACAAGTGGCTGCCCTGGCAGCCTTCAAAGCATTCACAATAGCATTCACCACCGCTGTAGCGTCGTCGTTGCCGTGTGTGTCGAGATTCCCGATATCATCGTTGTCGCCTTCGACTGGAGCAGCAGCTTTAGGAGAAAACATTAAAAACACCCGAAATTCTCTGACCAGCACAACATCGTGCATGTGATATTGGTTGACGCACCAGCTCACCTGCCAAAATTGATTATGCTCACAAAGAATTAGTTTTCAGTCACAGCCCCGTTCTC
>JAABLK010000203.1:0-39056 GCA_012295415.1 Phytophthora chlamydospora | reverse complement strand
CTACGCGATCTCCACACCAGTCCTGCTCGCTGTGCTCGTCGTCCTATTCACCGATTGAGTCATCGCCAATGTTACAGCATTGTCGCAGCCCCTGCAATGGAATTCATGCGGCATGCAAAACTGAAAGCCTAGCCAAGGGATGGCAAGAACTCACCGTTCCGGTGCATTGGGCCCGTCGCGTTCTCAGATCTGAGGATGTCACAGCTCGGCCAATCACGGCACGGTTACGTTTACTCGGGTCCGAAGTGGGTGGCAGAGGCCGATCACTTCCCAACAAGTGTCTCCGCGCACAGACGAAGGTGGAATGAACCTGCACTCGTTACTAAGCTGCCTCAAACTTAGAGTCTAAGTGAGCAAGCAAGCCATCTCGACAAACTGCCAATGGTTTGCCCTGCATCGGATGGCTGCGAGTCCGCAGCACCGATGGCGCCCCCCGTGGTTGTGAAGGTGAACAAGTCCAAGTCCAAGACGCCCAAGGAGGTGATGCTGGGCATCTGCGGCGGCGTGGGGCCCGCCGCAGGGCTGCTGTTGCACCAGCTCATCCTAGAGAACACCGACAGCGCCGGAGAGGACCAGGGACATCTGAACGTCTGCCACTTCTCGCGCTCTGAGGACATGACGGACCGCACCGAGTACCTGGTTTTCGCAGCCAGCTCTCCTGCCGACGCAACCGACTCGGATTCAGACTGTGGAGTTACAGGCGGGGACGCTCCTTGTGACAGCTGCGACTTGGTGACGGAAGTGGAGAACCCGGCGTGCGGCATGGCACGCACGTTCGCCATGATGCACGCCGCGGCGACGGCAGGACGGGCACGTCTGGTGGTGGGCGTGCCGTGCAATACGTTCCACGCGCAGCCTATCTGGGACGAGTTCATTCGACGTACGGTGACTGCGAGCTATGTGCAGCATGTCCACATGCTGGAAGAGACGGTGGCGTTCATCGCACAGAAGCTGCCGGAGTGCAAAAGAGTTGGGTTGATGTCGACGACGGGAACGCGCAACTCGCGCGTATACCATGATCTACTGGAGCCCCGTGGGTACTCGGTTATAGAGGTGAATGCTCGAACGATGCAGCAGGAGTTACATGAGTCGATCTACAACCGCGACTGGGGCGTGAAGAGCACTGCTCCAGCCGTGTCTCCTCGGGCAGAGACCAACTTTCACCGCTACGCGCTGCATCTACGTGATCAAGGAGCTGAGGTCATCATCCTTGGCTGTACTGAAATTCCATTCGTGTTCGCTGGCAAGACCCACTTTGCAGATGTTCTGCTCATAGACCCCATGGTGGCGCTGGCGCGGGCCATGATTCGCGAGGCAGATCCATCCCGCCTGAAGAACGCCGATAGCACTACGGCCAAGAAGGTATCAAGCATCTATCCTGTCGTGCCACTGAGCGCGCCCATTGCTTGCCCTGTGGCTCTGGCACCACTGAAGAATGTCGGCACGCCGAGTTCTTCGACGACAACGCAATCTTCTTCAGGGACGCCTCGCGCCAATTGTTCGTGATACAATGAATGTAGACTAGAAAACCTAGAATCATAATTTTGAATCGAAACCTTTACTAAAGGGAATGAGCATTGCTTTCGTAGCTACATTAGCGATGAAAGCTGGTTCAAAAAGTCCGTAGCCTTCTCGGATGCCGCAGGATCGACCACAGCGCTTGGCGGTGCCGTACTTCCACTGGCCGCTTCTTCCTGCTGTTTGCGAAGACGCTCTAAGCGCAGTTGCTTCCTTGTCTTCCTGTCCGGTGCACCTGACGAAGACGAATGCGCTAACGACTGCGCGAGCGTCGCTCGCTCATGCACTTCCTTCAGATGGGTCTTCTCTGTCGACTTCAGGCGCTTCTCCCATTGAGAGACCACGAAGCTGCCCCCCTCAGCATTACCCTCTCCATCTCGGTCCTCAACAAACAACTCACCATCCCTTTCACTCTCACCGCGTGCCGGAGGTTCATCTCTCTGCTGCGCCTCCATGAACGCGGCGTACTCGTCACTGTCCGTCGCCACAGCTCGCGTGCGTCCAAACTCGTCTGTGATCTCGACCATCGTCTTCTCCGGACTTGTGGCGCTCTTGGCCATGTACTTCTTTGCCTCAAAGTCCACGAGGAATTCTCCTTTCAGCTGACTGTTGCCTCCTCCATTGGCCATCTCCTCGTACAATTTTGCCTTCTTCCGTAGCATCTCCGTCGACCTTCTGCTCCAAGCTTCTTCGTCGTCCTCATCCGGCGCTTCTCGCTGCCTCGCATCTTCATCCCGTCGACTGCGAGCCTCCACTCCGCTATTGCGGCGTTTCTTACCCACCCGGTCCTCGTTCGGCCGCTTGCGGCTCTTGCCGGCGCCCCGTAGATGCGCATATTTGCCTAGACGAAGTGCTCCTTGACCCGAGGAGCTGTCGTCGTCGTTCTCGGCCGTCAGAGCCTCGTGCAGACGGCGCTTTCGCTCCTGGTCTTTCTGGAAGACGACGGCCTTGAGGTCCACGAGCGACTTGGCGTCTACTTTGATAGCCTTGGCCTTGGACGGCACGAGCGCCGACTCGGTCAGGAACCCGAGCGACATGGTCTGTTGCTTGGCAACAAATTTGTGATTTGTGACAACCGTCAAAACAGGTTTGTGATTTAGTCCAGATTTGAGCACTTCAACTTGTGGTGGTTTTTGAGCTAATTGTGGTCTGCACAGCTTCCTCTTCGTCACACTCCGAACGTTGTTGGACCTATTCGGGCGTCATGTTCCGGCGCAAGCCGACCAATGCTCACATGGTAGCGGTGGCCACGGAGGCAGACGCTGCGACTACGAACCTGGAAGAAGGTGCCGAGGCGGACTCCACGCCGTCAATGGAGCAGGATGCTTCTCCAGCTCCTGCGGGCCCAACGAGCATCAAGCATACCACCAGCCGAATTAACAGCAGCAAGACGGGTATTCAAGCTACACCGGGCGCCCCAGACACGCCCCGACGAACCAACACGTGGACTCGGTCAACGGGTAGTCTGCTCAAGCTGGCTTCAGACAATGCCAGCATCAACGTGCTCCGGATGTCACTGTTTGAGCTGCACGAGCGGATGCGCTATCGCTGGGTGCTACATCCCCAATCACCGATCAAGACGTCCTGGGACCTAATGAGTGCCTTCATTGTCGTGTATTATTCGTGGATTATCCCTTTCATGCTATGCTTCGATTGGTACGTACCGTCACAAGCTACAAGCATATTGATGAAGGTGCTCGACACGTGGGGGGTCCTGGATATTGCGCTGCGATTCCGAACAGGCTACATTGAATACGGCGCCGTGGTGATGAATCCTCGCAAAATTCGTCTAGCTTACGTACGCTCGATATGGTTTCCCATCGACTTAGCCTCCTCGATTCCTTTCGAGTATTTAATCAAGGGTGACACTGCCAGCATCTCGACGAGGAAGACTATCAAAATGATCAAGTACATTAAGCTGCCCCGCCTGCTGCGCCTTGGCCGCTTTGTCAGGTACCTTAAAAAGTACAAACGCTACTCGAGTGTTACGATCACTCTCAACGCCGTGGTTTTCTCTGCTCACGTTGCTGGCTGTCTATGGGTGGCAATTTTGAAGCCGTGTGCCGACGCGATAGAAGCCACGCGGCCGCATTGTCAAGATGGAGGAGAGCTGGCTGTCTACTGGGTTGCCTTTCACCACGGCATTGTGTCACTGTTAGGCGTGTCCGCTACTCACGTGGAAGAAAAAGATCGATTTCTAAGCGGGGGATACAATCATATCGCGAGCGACGACTTGAACAGTGCCGTCTACCTTTGGTCCAGCATTGTTTCCGTTTATGGAGCAATTTTGGTAGCCATCGTCTCCGGAACCATCTTCGGCCTTGTGCAGAGGTACTGTGGCTTGGAAAATAACCTCGTTATCATCACGCGTGCATTTAGTAACACTAACGTTTTTTTCTTGCCCACGTCGTAGCTGGAACAGGGCTGAAAATGCATTTCGCAAGAAAATGGACCATGTGGGCCACGAGATGGATGCTTTGGGTTTGCCCAAGCCATTGCGAGTACGTTGTGCATCGCCACCTGCATTCTAGGTCGGTTTGATACTGAGGTTGACTCCTTTATCATGTTATTCTTTCTAGGCACGAGTTTCCGCGTACTATGACTACCTTTGGCTGAACGTACGGTAGGCTTCTTGATGCAATTGTCCGAGATGGGCACTAACTTTCAGCACTTTGTTGCTACGCATGCCACAGAACCGCACTCTGTCCGAGGAGTTGAATTTGCTGCACGACCCGGGCATGTCGTTGACGCTGCGGCGACAGATTGCCATCTACCTTTTCAAGGACAACCTGCAGAAGATTCCGTTTTTTCAGCTGGCCACCGACGCCGTGCTTGGCATGATATGCATGCAACTGCACCAGGTCATCTACATGCCGGACGACTACATCATCCAAGAGGGCGAGATTGGCAAGGAGCTCTTCATGATCGTGAAAGGAATTGTACGCGTGTTGCCGCCAAACGGATGCAAGAAACCGGAATCCGAGACGATTATTTTGCTTAGCGAAGGCGACTTTTTCGGTGAGATCGGCGTGGTGATGGAGGTCGAGCGAACGCGCAGCGTGAAGGCCGAGTGCATGGCGGAGCTCTGCGTGCTTGCACGAGAAGGGTTCGACAAAATTCTGGTGGAGTTTCCGGAGTTCGCGATCGCCATGAAGAAGCTCATTGTTAAGCGAGTTGGGGAAATGTGGAAGGATGGTGGCCCCGAGCGCTTGGAGAAGATGACAGCGCTCGCCGACGCCAAGATGAAGAGAACCATCCAGGCCTACAAGAACACGGACAAGCTGCGCAACAAAACGCGAGCGCTGGCCACGTTTCGCCCGCGGCTGTCAAATCTGCTAAGCCCGACTGGTGGGATAACGCCCCGGGAAGTTCGCGCAGACCAAGGAAGCGGGCGAGCAGGCGACGAGATCGTAGCTGCGGTTGTCGCCGCTGCTGCTTCCGTTGCCTCGTCGGGTGACAGTCATTCCACAGCGCTAGAGGAAAAGCCATCACTCGTCCCAATTACGGAAGACGCCTACGATGATAGCAAGATCCCTTTGAGCGACGGACATGAATCCATTTCAGATCGAAGCTCGCAGGCTCCAGGCGATGATGACGCTGCTACTGCTAGAAGAACGAGGCCTGCACTGTCTGGTCAACTGGGGCTGACCGACCGAAGATCACAACGCAGCGTCGTCCCCACGACAACGTCGACTGGCGCTGCTTCACTGCAGTTGCAGCAGCTTGAAATGCAACTTCGCTTGGTGGAGCAGAAGATGGAGACGAGGATGAACGAGCTGGACCACAAGCTGGAGCAGATCCTACGTCACTTAGCACCGCCTAAGGCGAAGACGCTGCCTCCTATCGTCTCACCGTCCGTCACGTTCGGACGAGAAGGACCACCATCCCAATAAGTCAAGCTCGATCGGTGGAGCAAATCGGAAATTGTACAGTTCAAGCACTTTGTTTGATTTGCTTCAAGCGTGAGTCAGGGCAGCGGCGCGCTTTCGGCGGTACACTGGCGCGCGATCGGCGCGCTTTATCCGCGATGACTGCAGTGCATAAGGGCGGCGTTGTCGCCGTCTCAAATCCCGAGCATTGCATGCCCTCCGATCTTGAAGATCCAAGGTTAGATTCCAACCGAAGATGATCATCTTCGGTTGGGACAGTCGTTGCGCACTTGCCTGCAGCGACCCACCAAGTGTGTGGAGTGTAGCCCATTCGCCAGTCAATGCTGAGAGGTAGCAGCATCAGAGACGAGGCTGGACGGCAACACTCAAATGTGTCCGCTGGCCAGCAGGGATCCGTTTACCTTGCATCTGTACACATTGGGCACAAGGGTGAATGAGAAGTACTGTTCGAGGGGCTTCTCTTTTTCCTGTGTGCGCGAAGCACTTCGGCCGTTCTGATGCCATGATAAGCCAGGTTACGAGAAGAAGGAGAAGAAAATCTGGGTAAAAAATGCCGCGTTATCCTCCAAAACAAAAGGTCTCAACAGGATGCTGTGTCTGTGCTGGTGCTGGAACCAAGAGTCTTTTTGCCAGCAGCAGGCAGCAGCGGATGTTTCGACCTGATCCGTTGCTGTTGGAGCGCCTGGCATCCAGGATAGTCTCCGCAGCCCAGCCAGCTGAGCGCCGGGCCGCAACATGTGACGACCCCGAAGCATCTGGCACTCGACTCGAACAACGGGATTAAAGCCTGTTTGTGGCGGTGTGCGCTCGAGTCTGGCGTGGCGTGGGACGAGAACGCTCGGTTGCCCCATCGTGCTGTCTTTTCCTGGTGTCCCAACGGTGCCCAATAAGGCGAGGCTGCTCGACGCTCGCCAGGCGCACAGCAGCGCCGCGCTGCTGGCAGATTCGGAGACCAGAGACGGAATAACGCCTGCCATGGAGCAAGCAAGTGACCATGCTGCTGGCTCAGCGCTCGGAGCGAGTCGTGAAGGACGTTTCCTTCCGTTTCGCCAGCATTCACGGTCGGGGCTATTTCTGTAAATCCAACCAAAATAGTCCCCACAGACGAGCCGCAACCAGGGGTTGGGTTCCCAGTAGGCGGTTTCCGTTTTCCGGACTCCTTTAGTGAACTCCAGTCAATTGTCCCGCAAAGATAGCACCCTCGCGCGACAAGCCGATGCGCGTTTCCGGCCTCTGCCGAAATATTGGGCTCAATCCGGTCATTCCGCGATCGATCGAGTGCGCTCAAAGGCAACAGCTCTATACAACGCGCCAGTTGTTCTGCGGTCCTCCTGTCCGCAGCGCCTTCCTTCCGCCCCGACTCCCCCTTCACTTCGCGGGACTCAGCGCGGCGAGCGGAGACACTCGATAGCGTCGATAGATGCAGCGCCAGCGGATCACCCTCTTCTCAGCCGAGGACGCAGACGCCATGGCTCTCCGCGAACGCTCCAGCGTGATGCTGGGCTCGAGCCGCGGCCCCGGGCGCTTCGACAAGCGCGCCACGTCCTACAGCATGCGCCCCAGCATGACCGTGTACGGCCACGAGAACGAGGACTTCTTCGACGGCTCGGCCAGCTACTCGTCCGTGACGGAGCGCAGCGGCACGGGCAGCGCCGCCCCCAACCGCACGCGACTCAGCGTCTCCCCCGACCTGAGCTCCACCTTCGAGGACATCTTCGAGACGGACTGGGAGGGCTACATCTGGAAGCAGGGCCACGTGGTGCGCTCGTGGCGCTACCGCTACGCCGTGCTGTCCGGCACGACGTTCAGCTACTACGTGAGCAAGGACGTGGCCAAGATGGACACGGAGAAGTTCCGCGGCCGCGTCACCGTCACGGGCGCCAGGCGCGACCCCGGCCGCTCCAACGGCGTGCTCATCACCACCACCATCAACAAGATCTTCGCCATGTACACGCGCTCCAGTATCGAGTGCGAGATCTGGATCAAGATGCTGCAGCAGGCCGTGCAGAACGCCAACAGCCAGAAGCCCGGCCAGAGCTTCAGCGGGGCCTCCAATGGCCGCGACTCGGACCTGCAGAGTAGCCGAGCGAGCCAGTGGAACCCGGCGGCCAGCGGCACGCTGCCGTTCTCTGCTAGCAGCTTACTCTCGCAGACTGTGCGCTCGTCCGGCGACTGGAAGGCGCGCAACCTGGCGACCATCAAGCAGTTCTACTCCATGTGGACGACGCAGTTCGTAGAGCAGACAGGCGTCGACGACTCGGCGACCAACCTCATCTCTCTCTTCCCCATCTGCTCGCCCGAGATGGTCGTGTCGGTCAGCTACCCGTGCGAGTTCCTGCCGTCCACCAAGTTTTACGGACGGGAAGGTCTCGTGGACGTTGTGCTGGGCTTCTCACGCTTCGTGCTGTTTAAGAGATTCGCCGTGTCGCGGTACATGACCACCAAGCAGCCCAACGTGCTGCAGGTGCTGGCCGCGGGTACCATCTGGAACAAGTCGCTGAAGCGCGAGTTCACGTTTACCACGCGCGACGAGATCCAGCTGAGCCCCGGCGGGCGCGTGCTGGGCCTCCAAATGCAGATCGAGGTGGACATTGCCGCGTTCCAGATGTCCGACGCCGAACGGAAGGCGGCCAAGGCAGAGCGTGCGTTCCAGGCTTCAACTTCCAAGCGTGTGCTGTCCTTGTCGATCCAGCACTTCCACGTGAACCGTGTGCTGGGCAAGGGAACTTTCGGTACAGTCGTGCTGGCGGAGCGGAAAAACACGGGCGAGATCTTCGCGGTGAAGATCCTGGAGAAGAGCTCCATGTCCAACTATGACAAGCTGCGCACCAAGACCGAGATGCGGATCCTGCGTGACGTGCATCACCCCTTCATCGCGCCCCTGCGCTTCTCGTTCCAGAGCCAGTCTAGGGTGTTCTTGGGCATGGAGTACTACCCAGGTGGCAGCTTGTACACGCACATGAACCGCTTCTCCAACAACAAGGAGCACCGTGTCAAGATCCCGCTGGACATGGACCGCGTGAAGTTTTACGCGGCTCAGATCGTGCTGGCGCTGTCCCACCTTCACGCCTGCGACATCGTGTACCGCGACTTGAAGCCTGATAACATCATGATCGATGTGGAAGGCAACATTGCTCTGGTGGATTTCGGGCTCTCGAAGACGAATGTGAACCAGATGTCCGGCGCGCGCACGATGGCCGGCTCTCCCGCCTACACGGCCCCTGAGCTGCTGAAACCGAAACGCTCGCGCGACTACGGCAAGGCCGTGGACTGGTGGTGCCTGGGCATCCTTCTGTACGAGATGCTGCTTGCGAAGCGACCGTTCCATCATCTGAACGTGTCGGTGCTGTACAAGCTCATCGAGAAGGAGCCAGTGAAATTCCCCTCCAAGTGTGGCATCCACCCGGACGCGCGTAACCTGATCCTGGGACTACTGGAGAAGGACCCGAACAAACGTCTCGGTGCACGCCAGACCAGTGACATCCTTACGCACCCGTTCTTTAAGGATGTTCGCTGGAACATGGTCTTGCGCAAGAAGATCACCCCGCCATGGGTGCCGGCGCCCATGTCGATGGAGGAGGAGCGCATGAAGAGCCCGGATATCAACTTCGACAAGTATCTGGCCTCGAAAACCGCGTCCACTGGCAACATCTTCAGCATCATCTTCCCCTGGAAGAGCACGCACACGCGCCACCGCCGAGCAAGGTCGGAAATGGATTACGACTCGTTCGGCAAGTTCAGCTACGTGAGCGACACGACCAACTCGTTCCTCGTGGATGAAGACGAGATGCTGGACGCCGCCTTCACGGGTCGGCGTAGCGTCCAACTGCACACCCTGGCAGGCGAAGCCTGAACCCACTGAACAAAAGACTGAGCCGTAGTTGTACCAGATGCACGTAGAACACTACAAGGTAAATTATTTTTTGACTGCGCGACTCACATGTGTCTTCACTTGCTGCTTGGATGGTCCTTCAAGCAGACCATAGCTGCGTTACGCCCGCAGGCTCCCATGACGCCTCCACCAGGGTGCGTGCCAGCGGAGCAGAAATACAGGCCGTCGACGGGCGCTCGATAGCTCGAATATCCGGGCATTGGGCGCATCCAGAAAAGCTGAGGGGGGGAGAACAAGCAGACACATCAGTGAAGCTGCACTGTGCGCCATAACGCAAGATCTTGCACCTGGTCGAGGCCCATAGCGCCGTGGAAAATGTTCCCTTTTGGAAGCGAGAATATTTGCTCCAGATCAGGGGGCTACTTGACAAGAAGAACCGCAGATACTGACCGAGTGAGGACAAGAAAACCAAACCGACAGTGTGGAGACGAGACGCACCGTGAGCATGTCATAGTCGATGACCGAGTTGGTGAATCCGGGGGCATACTCCTCGATGACGGAGAAAACTTGCTTTGCAAAGCGCTCCTTCGTCCCTGGTTCGCTCCACTTACCATCCTAGGATGAAGAGGTATTAGCATTTCACGACGAGCGGCAGATGCTAAAGGTGGATGCTCACCTTAGGCTCATACGGCGTGTACTGTACGAAAAGTAAAGCGATGTGTTTGCCTGTTGGGTATACAGTTCTGTGAGAGAAAACTAAAGTGTGTGTGATAGTTATACATACATCCGTACCTGGAGGAGCAATTGTTGAGTCCAGCGATGTTGGGAGGTTCATCTCAATTACAGGTCGTTTCGATGAAAATCCATGCTGGGCATCCAAGAAGGCATCCTCGATCTGAAATGCCAACAGATTAATAAGGCGCCTGTAGTTGTACCTCGCACCATTATCTGCAACATACCTGCTGCACCGAGTCCTCGAAATGAATCGTGCCGTAGTGGTTCGGCATCGGAACGTTCCCATTTCCGCCGTTCGGAAAGCACGTAAAGTTCGGCAGTCGATCAAGCGCCACATTGATCTACATGTACAAGATAAAGCAGTGTCAATACTGCAGTACCAGGGGATATCTGCTGTCATAACAACAGAAACGGAGGCGTACCTTCGTTGATGCGGATTCACTGTTCCAGTTTCGCGTGAATTGCGTGAGTACCTTTTTTGAGAGGTGTTCCTTGTCAAGCAGATCCAGCATTGTCGTAACCGGGCTCGCGTTCGACAAGATGCAGTCCGACTCAATGATATCTCCGCTTTCCAGGCAGACGCCACGCGCTTTCCCGTCACTCACAGCTATTGATTTCACTGGGGTGCTCACGTGAACTTCAGCACCAGCTTCAATTGCAGCGCTTTGGATGGCTTGAGAAACCGCCCCCATCCCGCCTTTTACGTGGCCCCACGCGCCCTTAATCCCGTTGACTTCTCCCATAACGTGGTGGAAGAGAATATAGGCTGATCCAGGAGTTGAAGGAGAAACCTTCACAACGCAGATAAGTCGCAGGTTGGTCGGCGAGCAAAGGGGAAATGCTGGGACCACACTTTACGCACCTTCGCACCGATAATTGCATCAGTAGCAAGCGTGGCTTTCAGAACGTCGGACTCGAACCACTTATCGAGAATTTTGGTCGCCGGAGCAGCCATAAATTCTGCAAACGTAGTCAGTTCAGGACCCAGTTTGCTGAAGCGGTAACCTAAGCGTCCCATTGCTTTTGCTGCTTCAACACGGCGACTGATGCCGTACAGCATTGTCAACTTGAGAGTCAGATTAAATCGATTCACAGGCTAAACAATACTCGCCTTAGAGAAGCAGTCGAGTCGAAAACCGTGTGAAGGTCCGGCGGAGGCTACAGAAGAGTCGAATCCAAAGTCCAGGTGAGAACAAGACAAGACAACTCGATCGAAGATCAATTGATAAAGAAGGACCTCATCCAGCATCGGCAAGAAGAAGTCCACCATATCCTACACAGATGCACGCTGCATTAGCAAAACGTTTTGTGCAGCTTCGAGAGAAATACCAACACTAACCTCCAGCATCTTGTTGTACGCGGGGTATGCTTTCGCATCCTCGCTGGAAAATTGGGCTACACAGATCCATGCCAGAACTGTCAGTACAACCCTTTTTCATGCCTGACGTG
The DNA here is from genome assembly GCA_012295415.1 of Phytophthora chlamydospora. Taxonomy (NCBI): domain Eukaryota; phylum Oomycota; class Peronosporomycetes; order Peronosporales; family Peronosporaceae; genus Phytophthora; species Phytophthora chlamydospora. Next base: position 27,632 of record JAABLK010000203.1, on the reverse strand, counting down.
CGTCTTTTACCTATGCTAGCTTGACTTTGTTGCATATCACTTCCAAGGATGAGGCTGCGGCCGTCTCGGGTCGGGGTGAATGACGACGGGTCCCTAACGAAAACTGCAGCACCGAAAGCTCATTAGCATCACGTGGGCGACTCCAATCAGCCCAAATCAGCGTATACCTTCCAGCCCGTGTCTGTGCAGGTCCAGATCCTTGATAATCTGCGGTCGGAAGAGCGAGAACACGTACGACGCCCGAGAGAACTTGAACCCGGGGAAAATTTCCTCCGTCACTGCTGCACCCCCGACCAGGTGTCTCTTTTCCAGCACGCAGACACTCTTTCCTGCCTAGACATCAGCCGGTCTTCATTAATACGTTGTCCGTGCCAAGGTCGAGTAGAGAAGGCAATGTAGACGCCCACCTTCGCCAGATACGCGGCAGCGACGAGTCCGTTGTGACCCCCTCCGACAACGATGGCGTCCCTGTCCACACAAATCCTCTCCAACTCAGTCCCCGCTAGCCATTCAGTTCGCTTGAAGTCCTATCACACCATTTCTTCCGCAGTAGAGCGACGGGAGCCTTCATCTTGGTAAGGCTTCTTCGGGATAATGGGGACTGGTGCTTCCCATCCTTCAACGTCAGCCATGGCGATTGCCATGGAATCAGATCCATCTGATTCCATGACAATCACTCTGATGTTGAAGTTTGATCCGTTGAAGTGCGCGCTCGTAGCCGACATGTTCGACGTGCAGATCGTGCGGCAGCGCAGCTCGGGTGGGAGGCTGCAGGCGCTACGCAGACGTTTCGTTATGGCGATCAAAGAGCGGAGTTTGCGGATCTTGCTGCGGTCACGCTCTTCTGTTTTCGCTGAGCGAGGATCTGCGGTGATCAGCATCTCGCACAGCCGCATCAAGAGCGTGCGGGTCCGAGGAAGACTGATCCGGGTCGTCGTGGACCACAGCGACGCCCTCACGTAAGTAAACATACTCTTGTGCAGCTTTGAGTTTGTTGTTTGTAACCCTTTGTGTTGCAGTGTTCGTCTCCAAGACCAAGAGGAAGCACTTCGGGCTGCAGAAATCATGATGGAAACGTGGGGTGAGCTCCTGCGGTTGAATGACAGTTTTAAGCAAGATTTCAGATGGTGTCGGTATGCCATGACTGCTTAGATATTGACCCTCTCGTGGAAGATGCGGAGGTGACATCAGCTGCGACTGGGGAAGGTGTGGAAGACAGCATGCAAGAACTTGTGCAGTTCTACATGAACGACCCGAACTTCCGGCAACTGGTCCATGAAATTCACAGCCATATTGACGAGGTTCTGGCGGATGATGAAGGGAGCTATGAGGCTCGCGTTTGACGGAGAACGAAGGACTGGGCAAAGCGTGAAGGGGATTGGGCTCGTTCATACACTTTTATCCCTTTGAATTTATGCTGTAACGTGAAAATGGCACACAGGGATGGTAGCGATTTCCACGGCGGATCGTGTGTCGGGGCCTAACACACAAGTTCGCGCTAGGAATCGTTCTCCTGGGCGCAGTGCTCCATGAGACGCTTCTTCACGGTGTTCAGGATAGACAGCATTGCGCTAGATTCTTCGAGGTCTTGTCGAACGACGGCGACTTGGAGCATAACAGGAAGGTGCATGATGGCATCTTCCTCCTCCGCGGCTGCCGTGTCTCCATAGTTCATTTTGTGGTAATTGAAGGCAGCGTCGCGGTACTTATCGTACAGTTCGAGGCTCTCCGGGTCTTCAAAACCATAGGAAGCAACAGTCCGTTGCTGCTCGCCACTGCCACCACCAACCCCAGCATTTACGGCAGCGTTCTCTTGGCACATACGCTCGTGGGCCTCCCGGATCTCTTCCTCTTCCACTCCATACGCCAGGGCTAGGATCAGAAAGACGGAGTACTTCCGCTTGAGGTGGTCCGCGAAGAAGTTGAGAACCTCAGCTGGCATCGGTGTTTCCCTTCCATCAAGCTTTTCAATTTCCCGCCTACAGTTCGCCGAGAATAATTCATGAACTCGGCTCACCTTCTCGTAGACCAGCAGAGCCATTTGAGAATGGGAAACTTGGGCGACTAACTTCTCCATTGCCACTATCCGACGGATCTCCGACTCCGCTTTTTCTTTTTCACCAGACAGAACTCGGTGGCACCAAATCTCGCTTTGAAGTAACGTCACCTTGGAATCTTGCCCCGGTGACACCCATGTTTTCTTCGAGGCCGCTAGTTCCACTCCTGGCTGATTTTCAGTGTCTTCGCTGGACTGGTTGCTGCGTGAGCCACTAGCGTGCTGCTCTCGCTTGACGGTCAGAATGTGACGAATTGCCTTTGTCCACAACTCGAAGGTGTTTTGGTTGTACGAGGCAAACTCCAGAACGCAGTGAGTGCTCGCGTTCGGGTTGTTAGCAGCAAGCGTGTCGACCCTGCTACCCGAGGAGACAGCCAGGCTTTGCCGAAGCTCTTCATTCAGCCACTGCAGTTATACCAGCACAACTGCTGTCAATACACTTTTAAGGCTGAAAAACTGCCACGCACCTGCACGACATACCTCATCCAGCTCATCTGTTTCCAATAATTTGCGACGAAATAGTCGCAAGTTGCCATCGGTGTCGTGGAGCGAGGTATAACCCTCCACCACGTCGACTTTCATGTCACCAAGCAGCAGCATGTGGTGCAGCTCAAGGACCTACGAGCGCAGAAAGAGAGATGCAAATGGAGCTCAGTGTCAGTCCTCGATGTAGCAACTTGGACAGCCGGGTACGTCACCTTGTCGGGTTTGAGACCTTGCTCCCATCGCTCGCGGCTGGTGAACATGAGGATGCTGTCCTCTTGCAGCGACACAAAGTACGGCACCCATCCACTAATGAAGAAGAGGTTGCGCTCCAGCACGAGCAGTGTGTCGTTCAGCGTTTGCTACGCATTGTCACAAGAGGAGACAGACCACACGCGCACAAGTTACACACACGCGTTAGGGCCTGCTTTCCAGGTGACTGGTGGAATTACAATAACAAATAGGTCCACCTTGTAGATAATGGCGGTTTTAGCTCTGCCCAAACTTTTGGGTGTCCACGGCGTCTCGCGCGACGCTTTGTCGTCCAGCACAATAGACGCGTTGTTGCCGTCGTGCGTCAGCGCGTCCTTGGCGTTCTGCCCCTTGCCCAGCAGTGTCTTCAGCAGCGACGGAGGCGCCTTCCGTTCCGGACGCACTGTCGCTCCGTCGCCTCCTGCCGGCTCGCTCATGTTGCAACTAACCGTCGTTCAACTAGGATGCGGAGGGGCACGAGCAGTTCAATTGTGGCGACCTCTTGGCGATCAACTCGAGTATACGGCCTCTTCCACATCGTAACCCTAACATAATCGGGTTATGTTAGGGTTAGTTTGTAGGGTTGAAGATCGCCTGAAGAAATGCAACATTACCGAATCGTCAGGCGCCGGACCTGCTCGCGCGGACGTATCGGCTGGCTCTGCTGCCTTCGTTGCCAATGCCAATGCGCCGCAGTGTCAGCGAGCGCGAGGCCACTACCAGAAACCTGCGCACGGGCACCATCACGCGCCAGGGACTGCCGCGCCGCCGATCCAAGGACGACGAGTTGATGCGTACGCCGTCGTCGCAATACGATCAGCTACGTGTGAGCGGCTTCCCGCCCGTGCGACTCGGCAGTTGGCATCGCTATCGCTCGCTGTCAGAGGAGTTCGACGACGTGTTCAGGGCTGAGGCCTCGTCCATCGCTCGAAAACCGGCGGTGAGGCCCACGGGATCCGTTAACGGAGTTGCTCAGTTATTGCAGCTAATTAATCGAGTACTATGTGATTTTACGATGCAGCACTTCCGCGTGGGTATCGATCTCAAGCAGATCATGGCGCCGACAGCTTCTCGGGCGCGCAAGACCAAAATCATTTGTGCGATTGGCCCGGCGTCGTGGTCCGAGGAGATGCTGGGTGAGAGGGGCTGCTGCTCGTTTTTGGTGCAGTTACAGTGAAACTAACTGGTGGTGATGTGTTTACCGGTGTTGTAGGGCAACTGCTGGATGCCGGCATGAACGTGGCGAGGCTGAACTTCTCGCATGGAGACCACGAGCTGCACAAGAAAAGTCTGACGAACCTGAGGAAGGCAATGGCTGTACGCCCGGGCTGTCATTGCGCAGTGTTGCTAGATACCAAGGGACCAGAAATCCGGAGCGGCTTTCTGAAAGGACACAACCCTGTTCAGCTGAAGGTGGGCATGGACTTGAATGGCGGGGCAAGCAGTACTGGCTGCTTAGGTTTTCGTGACGTTTTGTGTTCAAATGGCAGGCTGGACAGACACTTGAGATCACGACGGACTACGGGGTGGAAGGCAACAGCTCCCGCATTGCCTGTACATACGAGCAGCTACCAACGTCAGTGTCAGTGGGCTCCAAGATTCTATGCGACGATGGCAGCCTCGTTATGACGGTGCTTGAGTGCTTATCGGAGTCCATTACTGTGCGGGTGCACAATGACCACCTTCTCGAGGAGAAGAAGAACATGAATTTGCCAGGTTTGTTAGGCTGCTGCAGCAATGCTTTGCTTGGAGGCCTTGAACTGAGTTGAAATATCTTGGTGTCTTTGCGCAGGGGCGGCAATTCAGATACCGGGCATCACGGAGAAGGACGAGGACGACCTGCAGAATTTCGCGATTCCGAATGGAGTGGACATCGTCTCGGGCTCCTTTGTGCGGTCGGCAGCCAATGTGCGCGCGATTCGTGAGTGTCTTGGCGAAGCAGGTCGCCACATCCGCGTGCACGCCAAAATTGAAAGCCAGGAGGCGCTGCAAAATATTGACGAAATCATCGCCGAAGCGGATGGCATTCACGTGAGCCGGGGTGACCTCGGCATGGAACTGTCACCCGAACGAGTCTTCCTGGCGCAAAAGATGATCATTGGTAAGGCCAATCGCGCCGGCAAGCCTGTGGTGACCTCCACGCAAATGCTTCAATCCATGACAAAAAAGATGATCCCATCCAATGCAGAGTGTACCGACGTCGCGAACGCGGTGCTAGATGGCACGGACGCAATGATGCTATCTGCAGAAACTGCGAAAGGAATGTATCCGAGGGAGGCTGTTGCAACGATGGCCAAAATTTGCGTCGAGGCCGAAGGAGCACTTGACTACGCGGAGGTGTATCGCTTGCATCGAGCAGCTAACAGCAAGCACGTAAGCATGTGCGAAGCGGTGGCCAGCTCGGCAGTAGAGATTTCACTTGATATGGACGTGAAGCTCATTATTTCGATCACCGACACGGGGTCAAGTACCATGCTGCTCGCGAAGTATCGACCAAAGGCCAATATTGTGGCTGTTACTTCTTCGACGTTAACAGCACGACAACTCTCAGGGGTGTCCAGGTTCGAATGCTTTCTCCTGTGGGTTTTTGCAAAACACACAATCACTGACATTGTTGGCATGTTTTTCGCAACAGAGGGGTGACGGCAATGCTGGTAGGGTCCATGTCAGACGTGGACACTTTAACCTTGAAAGCCATCGCATTCGCGAAGAACCGGGACCTGATCGAGAGCGGCGACATTGTCATTTTGATTCATGGGCTAGACGACGCTGTGTCCAAGTCTACGAACGTAGTCAAGGTGATCGAGGTCGATAAGCAGGGGTATTCAAGCCCAAAGCATAGCTTCTTCAGCGGGATTCACATACCGTTCACCTAATGAAACCGCCCTTTAACGTCGAGTGCAATCGTATTTTCGCTCATGTTCAAAACGCAACGATGAAGCGTCTCATCAAGCGGAGAAAGCCTGACTCGCATGTTGCGATGACGAGGCCGTGTCTATTGCTCTATCTAATACTCTATTCGTGAGGATGACGCGGGATCGGAATGCGTAAGAAATCCGACGCTGGTACAATTGCTCGCCGTCCAAAAGATTCTTGAGCCTCCATCACGAGATGAAGCGTTGAGGGTGCCTTGGAGCCAGCAGACCAGTGACGAAAGCGGTGACTAAAATGTGTCAACGCAAGTAGTGTCGCGTTTACCTTCTTGGCTGCAAACCCTGCCATCAGCGCTGTTGAATGACCACGGTTCACCGCCTATAGCGAATTATGAAAACAGGGACGAATGTTAGATAATAGTCGATCATCTTGCACGCTTAGTTTTGCAATTTCGCACCTGTTTCACCATTACGTGGCTTAGTGTCGCCTCGTGAACCAATACCTGTCGGAAGAAAGCACCACTTCAGTTCACCTTTGAAACCCAACAGCGGCGCTGGGGCAACAACGTACATCGCAATTCTGGGCAATACCAAACATTCGCGACGAGTCAGCGGAGTCGCCGAGAATGGCCACCTTACGCCCACGAGCCTTCGGTCCAGTCACCTGTACCAGTAATTCCAAAGTGTTAGAACCTCATGAAGCGCGTCTGAATCAAGCTAAATGGAATTTTTCACAAACCTCGGACGCATGAAGCATTTCCCCATTCGGCAGTTCGACGCTTCCTCCGAGTTTGAGTGTCTTATACTTCGGCCCAGGCGGCAATCCACGCTCACGCAGCTTATCCATGTTGAGCCTGCCAGGAACGGGATACTCCTCAACGACAAATCTGTACGGATCAGCAACACCAACGAAAGTATTAATTACCTACCCACACCCACGCCAATCAATCGCACCATTTCCACGTACCCAAAGCTCGTCACCGTGTGCTTCAACGTGGCAGCTTTCACAACGAACTTGCCGTCATCCAACACGTTCCAGACATCCCCATTCCCGTCCGATTCCGCATGAACGTACTTGCGCGTCAAGCTCTGCAACACCAAGCACCCTATCAGCTTCAACGCATCCACTTCCCAACATTACTACAACTCACAGGATGTTTCGGCGCGTTCCGCATGAACTTCTCATGCGGCGACGTTTTGTGCATCATCTCTGGACACACGAGCTCGTGCACCGTGATCCTGAGGTTCATGAGCCTCGTGCTGCTGGTCTGGAAGGCCGTATTCAGATACGAGAACAGCCCCAACGGGCCGTAGACATCAATGGGGCGTGGCGCCTTCTCCTTCGTCTGCGGGTCCTTGTACTCGGCGTTGTGGTTGTCCAGGGTGCACAGGATCCCCGGCAGGCCGTAAAGATGGTCGCCATGCAGATGCGACACGAAGAACTTGGTGCTGAGTGGCACGCGCACGACGCTTTTGATAAGCTGGCGCAGGCTTCCTTCGGCGCAGTCGAACATCCAGTTACTGCGGGCCAGACGCAGACATACACCTGTGGGGTTGCGCCGCACGGACGGAGAGCCCGCGCCCGTACCCAGGAACAGCAGCTCGAAGCCTGTGAACGGCAGCTGCGGCGGCGGCACGAACAGCGTGTTGCAGCTGCGCATAGGAACGGCCTTGAGTCTCGCCTGGCGCTCGCTGATGCGCGTCCAGGCCGCCGCGCGACCGCCGAATCTGCTCGCCATACAAAACGTGTGATGGTCAAGCAGATGAGTAAATAGTGTGCGCTACACCATAGTTATGATGTGTGCCACGCCACTTCTTTTTCGCGGGAAAAAGTGGAGCATTGCCGCTCTCGTTATCGTTACCAGAAGGTGGCGATGGCGGACGTCGATGGCTCGGGCACGCAGGGCTCGGACGAGTACGTGGACGGCTCCATCTTCCGCGTCAAGCTGCACAACTTTCTGACCTACTCGGACGCCGAGTTCTACCCTGGACCGCGTCTGAATCTGATCCTCGGTCCTAACGGCACGGGGAAGAGCTCCATCGTCTGCGCGCTGTGCGTCGGTCTGGCCGGTAGTACCAAACTGCTGGGCCGAGCCGACAAGGTGGGCCAGTTCGTGCGCCACGAGAAGGAGAGCGGCTACACGGAGATCGAGCTGTTCTTCGAGCGCGGCAACAAGGTGATCCGCCGCAACATCTTCCGGGACAACAAGAGCACGTGGCAGGTGGATGGCAGGGACTCGACGCTCAAGAACGTGGCCGGCATCATGGAGGCGACCAGCATTCAGATCGACAACCTGTGCCAGTTCCTGCCGCAGGACAAGGTGGGCGAGTTCTCTCGCATGAACAACGTGCAACTGTTAAAAGCCACGGAGAACGCCATCACAGACAGCGACCTGGCGGCCAAACATGACGAGATCGTCGAGCTGCAGCATAGCATGTCGGACAAAGGACGGGTACGGAGCAGAAGGGGCAAATCGAGGCAGGCTAGTTGCTGACGTGGTAACCGAGTTTTGGGTGGTGTAGGAACTGGAACATGCGCGGACGGCACTGGACCTCAAGAAGAGCGAGAACGCTCAACGAAAGAATGAAGTAGAACGCATTGAAGACTACGAAGCGCGCATTGAAGAGGTAAGCGAAGTGATGCACACGGTGCATGATTATCAAGAGTTTCTCACTGACGAATGGTGTGACGTGCTTTACAGACTGCGGTGATGGAGAAGAAGTGCTTGTGGCTTGAATTTGAGGAAGTCAAAAATGAGGTGGAGGAGTTAAAGCTAGAGAAAAGGCGCTGCAGGGACGCGATTGATGTAAGGATCTTGTCAGCTGTTGAGCCCACTTTTGCTGTTGATGGTTTTTCCCTGACGGTTGTCTGCAGAATGAACGCAGGGATAAGATCGCCCCTCTCGAAGAACTTCTCAACAAGGAGAACATTAAGTTGGAAGACGTGAAAGCAGAGTACGTTGTGTTGTGTTTTTGTTTTGCATGGGCTGCTTGTACGCCCACTGGATTTATCTAACGTTTGCTTGGATCATACCAGGAAAACTGAAGTGGACAACGAGAAGCGACAGGTCGTTGAGAAGATCAGGCAGGAGAAAAAACACGTAAGTGAAGCTATGCAAGATTGACACATTTTGCTTGGATTAATAACTGAGTGGCAATTTCATTGTGAACTACGCAGATTGACACAATGGAAAACGCCCAAAGTCAAACCGTATTGGACGTCAAGGAATTGCGCAACCAGCACAACGCCACTCGGCGAAAACTCGAGCGCTTGGAGCGCGACGTTGAAGAGGTTCGTTTTACCACAGTTCACGCGTGAAGCTGGCATTCTGGCGTTTTAACGTTGTGTTGAAATTTTGTGAGACAGTGGCGGAATGATCGCCAAGGGATGCCTGATGACGCTGTTCTCAAAGAGGAAAAAGAAAAGATGGAACACGAGCAACGTGCTAAGGACATGGAGGTATGTCCGTGAACTGCAGGAGCCATCAGTGCAAGTCGCTAATGTATGATGATGTTACCTCGCTCAGGAAACGGAGATCCGCAGCAAGAGAGAAGCTCTTGCCCGTGAGCTATCCTTTAACGACAGCGAGCAGAGAAAGGTCAAAAGCAAGCTTGAGCGTCTTGACAACGAGGATGTTCAGCGTCGACTGGCGCTTCAGAGAGCTGATCCTGATTGTATCCGCGCTGCGGACTGGGTCAAGAACAACCAGCATCGGTTGAAGCGCAAAGTATGGGGGCCAATTGCACTCGAGGTAAGAATGTGCTGGTGGACATACACGTATCCCTTTGCTATATTTTTAATTGCGGTTTCAATTGTGTACTACAGATGAAACTCAACGAACCGATCCATGCGAAATATGTCGAAGACACTCTTCCTAAATGGCTTCTTGCAGCTCTGGTGACGGAGTGCTACGATGATTACAACACCATCCTTCGCGAGTTGAACAACGGAAGCGATCGGCGAATCAAGGCCTCAATTCTGAACGTGGAAGATGGCAAATGCCACGCTGTCCACCGACCGTACTCAGAGGAGCAGATGAACGACTATCATCAAAGATATGGCATGAAAGGCTTTCTGGACGAGGTAACCTGCTTCTGCTGTCAGCTAGCTCACGAGGTCCTTAGACTAACTATTTGCTTCGTTCTGTCCTGTTCAAAGTTGGTGACAGCACCGGATATCGTGCACGAAGCTCTGCGATCCCACGGAGGTCTTCACACAGTCATGGTTGGCTCCCAACAGACGGAAGACATTATCAACAGGGGTGGACAGATTTTCTCCGAAATTGCGTCGTCGGATCGAAAGGCAGCGTTCGTGACTCCGTACAAGAAATACGTAACCTCAGGTTTGTTACTTACGCGGCCATGTGCGTCTTGGCAGCTGACTAACTTTTGTGTTCCCTGGGCAGTGTCCAAGTACGGCAACCGTAACGTGACTACGCGTACAAATGATCTCTTAAATCCTCGATTGCTGGCGGGTTCCTCTTCAAACGAGGACGAGAAAGCTGAAATGAAAACGATTCTGGACACTCTGGGATCAAGGGAGCGAGAAATTCAAGCGGAGGTGCGATGCTGTACTAACTCGACTCTTGTGGCATGGTCGATAAAACTTATCATTCTTACCTTGACTTTTAGATCACCGACCTCAAAGAACACGAGAAAAAGTATGCCGAAGAAAAGAGGAAAGCTCAGCATCGGATCAACGAAATTCGCTCTCAGCGGAAGACGATCATTCGCTTGGATGATAAGATTGTCGAAGGCGACAACAAGATCTACTCACTGAAAAACGAACTGGCGCAGGTGAGTAATAATCATGGCTTCAACATTAGTGATTGTGCGTTTGAAACTTATTTTTTTCTGCTTCACCAGGATGTATCAGCAAAAGAAGAAGCCTTGACACGAAAGCTGAAGAATCAAGCTTCCAAGTATGCACTCCTGTTAAACTATGGACTGGGGCCGTGAGGGTTATTTGCTGACCGTTTCGTTTTGTCCTCTCTCTCTGTTCTACTGTAGACAAGCACAGCAGATCAAACACTGCCTACAGCTCTCTCGAGATGTGTTCAAGGCTAGTGCGCGCGAAGCGTGCTTGTCTCTCCAGCTTGGCACACAGCAAGTTCGAGTGGATTTCACACAGAAGCACTTGAAACAGACTGAAACCACCCTTCGGTACGTAGATTCTGCACTGTGTATTTGCTTGTGTGATTGCAAAAGTACTGACGTGACGTCATTTTCTAGTGAGCTGAAGGACGCTTACAAGCTGGCTAAGGAGACGCTAATGACCACAGCCAGGAAGGCGATGAAACTGAAGGGCAAAGCGGAGGAAGAAGCCCCGTGGGAAACCTACCAAGAGCGGTTCGACAACCTTCCAGATGATTTGGATGAGCTGCACGGTAAGATTGAGAACAACAAAGCGGCGCTGGAGTGCTTTCGTGGCGACAGGACTATCCGCGAGGTTTACGAGCGCGTGTGCAGCGAAATCATTGAAGACGAAGCGAGGTTGGAAGACCTGGAGAGTTTTGTCACCCATGGCGAAGACAAGATCAGCGGAATCAAGGTGAGTGGAAATGCTCCATTGTGATGTGATCTTTTGAGTCGAATCACAACTGACTTTTTGCCTGTTGAACTGGCGATGCGCTCCACAGGCTACGTGGCATAACAAACTCAAGGAAGTGGTTAGTCACATCGACTCCTCTTTCAAGGAGTTCTTCAAGGACGTTGGCTGCGTTGGCGAAGTCGTGCTGGACGACGAGGATCCGGTACGTCTGCTGCTTTCTTTAGTTTGGTACAAGATGTTGACCGTGTGTATCTCACAACTGGTGTTTGACTGCAGGATGTGGCAAAATGGGGCATCCAGCGTCGTGCACAGTTCCGTAAGAACACGAAGCTTTCAACTATGACTAACGAGGAGCAGTCTGGAGGGGTGCGTGAGCAATTCCGACGTAAATGTCGTCTACACTCGCTAACTACCAGCCTTTTTACATGCAGGAAAAATCTGTTGGTACGATCATGTACCTGATGGCCCTTCAGAGCCTCACCAAGTGCCCGTTCCGCGTGGTGGATGAGATCAACCAGGGCATGGATGTGTACAACGAGCGCAAGGTGTTCCAGCGGATCACGAAATCGTCATGCGGTAGCAAGTTACCGCAGTACTTCCTCATCACACCCAAGCTCATCACTGGGCTTACGTACCACCGCGACACGAAGGTCATGGTCATTCTGAACGGACCGTACAACAATGTTCGGCAGGAATTGTGGGATCCTGATCAGTTCATCGCTTGTGGGAAGCAAGCGAAGCGGAAGCATGGTGGTGCAATCAATGGCTCCTCAAAGAAGCGTCTTCGGGCATGAGCAGGTTCCTCGTGGCTCGTACCAATGGACTGCCGACAGAAGATGTCTACATCAACGGGCAGGAATCATTCAACTCCCCTGACTCAGGAGGTAAGTGCACGGTACGGAGAGCGTTATATAAGCAGTTCAAGTTGCCCTTTCATGCAAAATGTTTTCATTACACCGTTCGTGTGTGTGAATGCTCTCAACATGGTCTCGAAGTGGAGTGGAGAGCATTGACCGCGCGCACGATACTCTACATGAAGTTGAATGCCGATTGCCCGCCGCTCAGACGCGCATTATCCGGGGCGCCAGGGGGAGGTGCAGCGCCTGTTGCCGCCCCTGCACTGCGTGGTGAGTTGGCAATCGCGAACAGGTCTTTTCCAAAATGGCTCAGCGCCTTGGTGCGCTCGTCCTGCGCGGGCTGCTGGTAGTATTGCTGCTGCGGCAGCGGCTGAGCAAAGGACGGGTTGGACGCCGTAGAGCTGCCTAGTGTGTCAAAGCCGTCCAGTAACTACAGTGTGAAGAACATGACACACACGTTAGAGCTGCAATTCTCACCAGCAATGCAGTGTACAGCAAACGCACCGAAATTTCCTGCACAGGTACTGGAGCTGGTGGGGGCTGCGAGGGTTGCGAACGCAAAGGAGAGCCGAGAAGGTCGGCTGTTCCCTGTGCACCATGATCAGCTGGACCGGCAGACGACCCGAGACTAAGCGAGCCGAATCCAAGGAGGTCCACTTCCTGTTGAGCTTGAGCCACTCGGCTTTTCGAGGGGCTACCACGTTGTGATCGCACAGCGCCCGAGCGTTTGGTGCTTGGCTGAGGGGCCTGGTCGGCTTCGTCCGTGTAACCGAGTGCCCGCAATACTTGACGGGCCTTGGATACGACGCTAGGCTTGGCATCCTTTCGTAGCTGCAGAAAGTGTTCGCATACATCAGACGATTAGACTTCGTTGACATGACCCAAGCAAGGCACAAGACTGTGTGTGTGAGTTCGTACCTCTTCAACAACTTCAACATTTTCCTCAAAGAAGTCTTGGTACGGCGCAGCACCTGGTGAGTCCAGCAATGCGAGCACGACGTGCAGTCCTTTCAAGCGAACTTGCCAGGTGTCATCTTCCAGCTTGTCAAGCAAGATGTCGCCGATGGTTTGTGCATCCAGAGTCTGCGCAAGGTCGACAAAGCGCTTCAGTCCGTCCGCAGGCGGCGCTCGCGATAGTCCCGCAGGTGCGCACAAGTTGTCAATCATCGTGCGCTCATAGTCCCTGTACAACAAGCAACGCGATGTCAATACGGCAATCGCATCATCAGCACATTTGGCTGTCCTTCGTACCTGCTGGTATCACCTCCGCCAGTTCCTTGCTGAGGCTGGTAGTACCCGTGGTCAATTACTTGCGGGCCAGCGCGCAGTTCGTCGTGATCGGCCAACGATGAAGCCATAGATTTGTCCATATTGCGGCGGTCCCACTTCTCGAGCGCGGCCATGCCCATCTTCTTCACTACTTCAGCCTTCTTGCCCAATGCTGTCGCTGGGGCATCGTTGAGCGGCTGTCCGTTCACTGGGAGACCCATGCTGCTGATACGGTGGGTACTGCCACTGAGCATACGATTCGAGTTATCGACGTAAGACGGAGCGCCGCCAGCGTTCTGCCCGCCGAAGCCGCCTCGCGCACTGCCTCCCATGGCATTGGGGTTGTACGTATTGCCAACGCTGGCGCCTCGAACAGCGTTCGGGTTGTACGTGCCGCTGTTAAACCCACCAAGCCCTGACGTCGCACCAGTATTGCTGCTACCAAATCCACCCGCTGGCTTAGGGAAGTTAAGCGAGTGCCCTACCAAAACCGTGGGGCGGTTGTCCCGCCTCGTGGAAGGGTTGTAGCGCGGCTCGTTATCCATCGCAGCGTCTTTCTTTTGGTAGCCCGAACTGCTCCAGACACCGGAGGCAGCGCTCTTCGAAGCAAGACCAGGCGCTGACGAGGATGCCCATGAGTTAAAGCCACTCGCCTGCGGTTGTTGCTGCTGTTGAGGTGCATTTTGGCCATATCCTCCCTGCGGGCCATTCCCATAGCCGCCAGCATGGCCACCATTCTGTCCGTAGCTGTTTCCGCCACCATAGCCGCCACTTGCTTCACCAGACGGACCGTTGTATCCTCCGCTAGAAGGTCCATTATACCCTCCAGCCGAGGGTCCGTTGTAGCCACCGGAAGGACCATTGTATCCGCCGGAAGAGCCGTTGTAGCCTCCGGATGGGTTGTCCTGATACGGCGCTGGTCGGTCCGCCGCCTGTGGCTGTCCCCACGATCCACCGACGTTGGAGTGCTGACGTTCACTTTGCCCGCCCTGGCTGTAGGGTCCGTTTCCATTGCCATACGCCGGTGCATTGTCTCCTTGCGGCGCCTGCTGCTGCTCCTCGTTCTTCCGTGACAGGAATCCATCGTTCAGACATACCAGCGCCTCCTGCAGCAAACCCAATCAACACACAACACGACGAGTGAGGCTCCAACGCCCCATCACATGATAGCGTCTCTGCCCAGATCTAGAGCTCGAACCTGTGACGCCACGCGGATGCGGCGGTACTTCTCGTCTCCATACACGGGGTCCGGCGGGCCTGAAAACTCTATAGCCAGCGAAAACAAGTGTAGCATAACAACACCACAACGTCAGCCTCGAAGACTCCTCGTAGACTGTTCAGAGTCTGCTGAGCTTACGCAGGTAGGCTGACAGCTCGTGCTCCTCGTCCCTGATGGCCTCAGTGAAGGCAGGGCCGCCCTCGCGAATGCAAAACTACAATATATCAGCAACATATTGTTAATAAGGACAGCCAGCAGCGCTCCTCGCTTGAGTGATGTTACAGCCCCACCGAGATGATCTGCAGCGCCTTGAGCTTGACGTTGAGGTTGCTCTTGTTAAGACGTCCAAGCATGTAGTCGGCGATCTTCTCGGCGTCGCGGTCGCTTGCCTTGGAGGCATCTGCAATGGAAAGAACCGGGACCCAAATTTGGTGAGACTCGCTCCAAGTGTGAGGCTGCGAAAGGTTAAAAGGTTAAGAGCACATACTAGCGATCTCCTCCATGAGGTAGACGGGCACGGGCCCGTCGTGCAGACTCGTGGCCTCGGCCAGCGTGTGCCGGTTCATGCTGCTCAGTCGTGCGGGCAGGTCCCTTCGAGATGGCGAGGTGTTTAGCGATGTGGAGGGGGCGGCGTGGTGCACACACACACCGCCGGCACCTGTGACAACGAATATACAATATATGTTGCAAATCTGTGTAATTGAATATTTGTGCGCGCGGAAATGCGCCGACACTTGTCACTTTGACTTTTTCTCAGGCGTGGAGACCATGGGCCGGCAGGGACGAGGACGCAGACTTACGGACCGCGAGCGCCTGGAGATCATCGAGTTCGCGCGGCAGCACCCGGAAGTGAAGCACGTGGAGCTGGCGGCCACCTACCACGTGAATGAGTCCACGATCCGCAAGTGGCGGCGCGAGACGAACGCCACCAAGGTGCGCGCTCGCTGCGCCTCAAGCGGCAACGATGATAGACGCCGTGGCCAGGCGGAGCGCGCGCGGCAGTTCGACCTGCAGCTGTACAGCTGGATCTGCGCCGAACGCCAGGCCGGACGCACGCTGAGGCCCGCGCAGGTACGCGCCAAGGCAAGGGCGCTGGCGTCGACGTATGAGCAGATGAGCAGCTTCAAGGCGTCGTCCGGATGGTACTACCGCTACTGCCGACGGTTCGGCCTCACACTGGACGCGACGGCGTCGCCTACACCTTCTGCCGCCGCTAGCAGTAGCAGCAGTGAAGCTGGAGACGTCACAGGTGCCGTGTCGGAGGCTATGGAGATGTGCACGGGCACAGAGTCGATGCTGGAGCTGCTGGGACCGTTGGAGTTCCCTGTTGACGAAGAGGACGAGGTAGGTGACGTCTTCACTGCTGTCACTGATGCCAACGGCTTGGCAGCAAGGCTTCCGCTTCCTCCAGCAGAGCCTTGCTCGCTGGTGCCGTCGCATGTCCATGAGCCGGAGGAGAGCGCTGCTGCGTGCCAAGGCGCCATCGCCCACTTTCTGCACCACCACGCCGCGCTCTTGAGCCGGGCATGCCGCTCGCACTTCATCCAGCACCTGGCCGACGTGCCTGAGGAGCTCCACGCCTTCGCCCACATGAGCAGCTCGGAGCGCGTGCAGTTCGCCAAGACCTTCGCCCAGAGGACCAGCAGCCGCGACACGACCAAGCAGAGCTCCGCAGGCAACTACATCTATCGAGCTGCTCTTGTAGTGTAGTTGGTGCTGTAATACACGACTGCTCTTATATAAAACGGCTCTTATGTATGAGTGCTCTTAAAATGAAAGGTTCCCATCAAACCTTCCCATGGAAGACGATGTCGAGGAGCTCCGCGTGGAGGCCGTGGTGGTGGACTACTACATGAGCAGACCGCTTCCAGCCAATGCCATCGAGAAGATCCCCATGTCGCCTTGCTACCTCCGCGCTCGTGAGGTTCCAGTCGTGCGTATATTCGGCGCTACACCCGCCGGACAAAAGACTCTCGTGCACGTCCACGGCGTAGGTTTTCACATATTTGCAGCCGTATTCCATGTTTCAATCTTAATAACCGATCGTTATGACTGCGTCTGTGCCAGATCCTCCCCTACTTCTACTTTAGAGCAGATGATGACGCGGATTTCGAGGACCCGGAGCGTCTGCGTGCGCTATTACCGCGAGTGGCGAAGGATATCGAGGCTACCAACGCCTCCAGACAGCAGCAACGGCGACAAAACAATGGAAATGCTGCGTCCAAGCTCGGTCCCAGCAGAATTATCGCCAAGGTAGGGCAGCGGGCGTTGATTCTGTGGAGCATTGCGGTCTGTAGACTCACTACTGGCGCTACTAGATGCTCATTGTGCAAGGCACGCCGTTTTACGGCTACCATCCAAAGCCGAAGCTGTTCGTTCAGATCTTCCTGTACAACCCGCGTGTAGTGACAGCAGTGGTGCAGCTGCTTGAAAGTGGAGGTGTTTGTGAAAGGCGGTTCCAGCCGTACGAGGCGCACGTGCCGTTCTTGCTGCAGGTACATGGGATAAATGGGGAACTAGCCCTGTGATTTTGCTTACAACAAGGAGTGGATTCATGCTGGAATGATGCTACGCAGGTATTCGCGGACTACAACATTGAAGGAATGAACAGTGTGGCGTTTAGCAATGTTAAGGTAAACTTGAAACGTGGTGTTTCGATGGTATAGGGTGGTGACGTTTAACCTCGTGCATGACCTTAGTTCCGGTTTCCTCTTCCAGCGACGCAGGATCACTTAAGTGAGACGCAACATTCGGGAGACTATCGGACTATCGTCTTCCCAATGGTCCCGGCAGAAAGAATCAACGGTCTGGACAAGACTGCGCCTCCGCTTGAAGGACGGTACGCGCCAGTTCCGCAAGTGCAGAAAAGGTGGTTTGATCGGCAGTCCAGCTGTGCGCTAGAGGTTGATGTTGCAGCCGCCTGCATCTTGAACCCCGAGAAGTTTGAATTCCAGCAGAAAGCAGCGGAGGGAACAGAAGAGCTGCGCAATGTGCCGTCGTTAGCAGCTATATGGGAGGTTAGTTGAGCGAGCATCAGGTGTCGTGACGAAGTGTTGAGTTTTTGTGCTGTTGTTGCTGTAACAGGAAGAAAGGCAGCGACGCATACAAAATGGAGATAGAGGAACGCCAATGATGTCGTTGAGCCTCCAACGTAACCCTGACGCATCGAGAGGTTCTTCAATGAGTGCCTCTCCAGCCGAGTCAGCATCAGCATTGCTGTCCCAGTCATTTTTCAAAAAAAAGATGAAAGATTCCGTCAACGCCGTGATGGAAGAAATGAAGAAGCAATCCGAAGGGCAGGCCACAAAAAGCGGATCTCCTGGACCCTATGACCCATTATCTGGGGTTGAGGTGATTTCTTGTGGCAATTCAATCGCTGTTGAGAGTGAGTTTGCATACAGTCAAGCTGATCATGACGGCAACAACAGTAGGCGCGATTCAGACCAGGTAAGTTCGCTGTTTGACTCAGAAACCATACTGAATTTACTTAATGCGGAGTTTCTTCAACAGGAATCTGCCGAAGAGGACGAAGCCATTGTGAAAATATTACTGGCGATGCAGCAAAAGAGTGAACCAGATCACTCGGATAGCGAGTGGCATGGAAAAGAAGAGCACGATGGATACGACACGCCTGATGACAACTTTGACGAGAAAAGCGACCTCGACAAATGGGGTACCCGGGAAGATGAAATCGGCGACATATTGGCGTCACAGCGCCTAGTTGAAGAACATTTGACAAGTCAAGAGCCTGAATCCCCGAAAGAAAAGGCCTGGTGGGGTATCGCTGAGCACAATTCTCGACCGACTGCAAGCCCACTCAGCGAGCTTGGAAGCCCTCGAGTTGTGCTGCATACCCCGCAGAAGCGGCTACACAAGGTTTGACTGAACAGTTGCGAGGATATTGTACTGTCGTCTCAACTAACATGATGTGCAGCCGTCAACGAATACTGCAAGGTCTATCCGCTTTGGGAGAAGCCCAGAGGATTTACCCTTGGTTGGCGATATTGAAGACCTACTGCCACCACGACCTCAGGAACCGGTGCCCTTAACACCGCAGGAAGAATCTGATCCGGTGGATTACCTCCAGTTGTCACTAACTCCGCATCCTCGGCCTCTTCAAGCAAGTCCAAGAATTGAAGCACCAACAGCGGGCAACAACCGACTGTGGGTATTTAGCCCCGAGCCCCCCACCTTGCCTCAGATCCTGTCGTCGTCGCAAAATCTTGGAGTGAGCTCCATCCAGGTTCGATGAAGCAGTGCGGGTATTGTCATCAAACTCCAACTAACTCTATCGCGTGGATGACATTGTTCGTTCGTAGTACCAACCCGCATTTTATAGCAATTCTGCTGATATCCCTGACAAGGCGATGGTATTTGGTGGCAAGAAATTCGAGTTTGCTCCTCACAATTTGAGCAACCTGTCCGTGTTTGACACCACCCCATCAAGGCAGCTCCTGAATCCACTGGACGGCAGTGAAGGAAGTGGCACCACCGACATCACGTCCTGGTGTAAAATGTCCCAGTTGAAGTCCTCAACAAACCCTCGCGTGGGAGGAGAAAAGGTATTGAAGGGATTCCAGTGCGCCTACAGAGCTACAGAGCTATAAGACTCTAACGTATCTTCTTACAGGTCCGTCGCCTCCGGATGCCGGCGAGGTTACCCCCTGACGCTTCTGTTGTTGAAATGTGGCTGTCCAGTGCTGGTCAAAACAACAGCAAAAGTGCTGGCAAGGTGCGGTCAAATATTGTACAGTTAGTAGTTTCTGCCGTGATAATAATCGTGTTGTTTCCCTTTGTGTTTCTTACCCAGGAACGGCGCAAACGCTCTCGACGGTCTCTAACGTCAACTGCATCTCCTTCGAGCAAGTTGAGCTCGTCGACAATTCTGTCGAACATCACGATTTTGTCTATCGAAATATTTGCGGCGTCACGAGGCAGCATGCTGCCCAACCCTCTTCATGACCCAGTTAATGTGATCTGCTATGCAGTAGAAGCACAAGAGGGCCCGACGGATTCCAAGACAAAAGAGCGCGGTTTCCTTATCTGGAAGTTGGATGATATGGACGAGCTAACTCTGAGCAGCTTGGGCATGTGTGTCGACGGCAGCGATATATCGGTAACAATGGCCTCTGACGAGCGCGATCTCCTTCACTCATTGGAGGCGCTTGTTAGACGGTGGGATCCAGACTTTTTGGCAGGGTTTGAAGTGCAAAAGGCATCCATTGGATACCTTGTTGATCGAGCGTCCCAGATGGATGTAAGCATTGAGGTTGCTTGTGCTTGATTTCGAGCATTTCGAGCAAACTTCTCACGACTCGTGGCTGTGAATTTTAGATCAACCTTATCCAGTCGCTTTCTCGTCTTCCATCAGCACCGATAGACCCGCGGAATACGACAACCGTTCAGGACCATCAAGGCGATAGCCAAAACGAGGCGTCTATCGGAACAACTTGGGGAGTGAACAAGGCTGCTGGCTTGTGGATTCACGGCAGATATATTCTGAACCTCTGGCGCATGACGCGTTCTGAGGTTCGTGCTCGGTTTTGTAGCCCAGGAAGCTATGCTTTGCCTAAAAACTAACACGTTTATGCATTCATGAAATTCTGTTGCAGCTCAAACTGTCGCGCTATGCTCTCGAAGATGTTGTGTGGGCCGTTCTGAAAAGGACTTATCCTGTGTATTCGTCCGACAGATTGTCGGCGTGGTTTCGCGAAGGTGGTCCAGTGCGCTGGAAGGTGATCCGATATTATTTGGAACGAGCCACACTCAATCTCCAAATACTTTCGAAAATGCAGCTGATCACAAGAACGAGGTAAGTTATTGTACATAGTGCGTTGGGTATTCCATCTAACACTGCTTTATTGTGGCGACAACTTGATTCAGCGAAATGGCCCGATTATTTGGAATCGACTTCTACTCCGTTCTTTCGCGAGGATCACAGTATCGGGTCGAGGCTGTCATGCTTCGTGTGACGAAACGAAAGAATTTCCTATTGGTATCTCCGAGCAGAAACCAAGTGGCAGGGCAGGCGCCGATGGAGTGCATTCCACTAGTGATGGAGCCCCACTCGAGCTTTTACCCTGACCCTGTCGTTGTCCTCGACTTCCAGGTATGTTGCTCACTACGTTGCTTTTACTCCTTGTTCTCTATTCGCTGAAATTGTTTTGTGTCGTAGTCCCTCTACCCGTCACTTGTTATCGGGTACAATTTGTGTTATTCAAGCTTACTGGGTCGTTTGAAAGACGGACTGAACCCGGAGTTGGAGACG
The DNA here is from genome assembly GCA_012295415.1 of Phytophthora chlamydospora. Taxonomy (NCBI): domain Eukaryota; phylum Oomycota; class Peronosporomycetes; order Peronosporales; family Peronosporaceae; genus Phytophthora; species Phytophthora chlamydospora. The sequence continues at coordinate 6,804 of JAABLK010000203.1, read as the reverse complement.
TCTCTTGGGGTGATTGACTATGCACCAAGTGCTTCCGGTCTTCTGGATTGCAAGGACGATGTAATTATTGCTCCGAACGGCACATTGTTCTGTCCCAAGAGTTATCGCCATGGAGTTCTCCCACTTATTCTTGATGAGATCTTGTCGACGCGGATCATGGTGAAGAAGTCCATGAAGTCGGCGAAGGAGTCCAACCAGGATCGACTGGAGAAGGTGCTGAATGCTCGACAGTTAGCACTGAAAATGATCTCGAATGTGACTTACGGGTACACGGCGGCAGGGTTTTCAGGCCGGATGCCTTGTGCTCAGTTGGCCGACGCAATCGTCCAGGTTGGATTGGCACCTTGTTTGTTGTCATGGTTACTATTTCTTACCTAGTTTCCAATGCGGTGTGTAAAATGTTCTGCTGCAAGACTGGTCGGTGCACGCTTGAAGCCGCTGTTCGACTGATAGAAGAGCGGTCGAAGTGGAATGCCAAGGTCGTGTACGGCGACACCGACAGCGTCTTCGTGTTGCTCAAAGGAAGATCCAAAGCGGATGCCTTTCGAATTGGACAGGAAATCGCCGATGCGGTGACCGCATCAAATCCAAGGTATGTTGATCTGCAGTCTGCTTCAGCGATATCCTTCTCATGACTGCTTTATTCACTTGTTTCCTCTATCGGTAGGCCTGTGACGCTGAAGTTGGAAAAGGTGTACATGGGTTGCGTATTGGTGTCCAAGAAACGATACGTCGGCAACAAGTTCGAGTCACCAACGCAAGAGGTTGGAGTCGTCGAATCAAAAGGACTGGAGACCGTTCGACGCGATTCCTGTGGAGTGGTTCAGCATGCGATGCAAGCTTCGCTCGAGGCGCTCTTCGCGTCGAGTGACTTGTCCAAGGTGAAGGAGGGGCTGGAAAAGTACTGGTTGCAGATTCTGGAGAACCGGGTGCCGCTGAAAGAATTCATTTTTGCCAAGGAAGTTCGTTTGGGCACGTACAGCAACGGAAGGTAAGGAACGATGCCACTCATTGAAGACGTGGGTCGTTGCTGACGATGGACCGATTGTTTGTGTAGCGCTCCTCCAGCTGCTCTTGTCAGCATAAAAACAATGAAACAGGATCCACGAGCCGAGCCACGCTATGCAGAACGGGTACCCTACGTTGTGGTAAACGGTCCTCCTGGCGCACGATTGATGGACTTGGTCGTGTCGCCCGACGAGTTCTTCGACAAGAGGAAGCGCCACAGCGTCAACTACCACTACTACATCAACAAGCAGGTACGAAAGCTGCTGGTTTGCTGCACTAGCCGGGTCCTCAGAACTCACGTTACTTGCTTTTTCAGATCATCCCAGCCTTGGAGCGGCTTTTCCTATTGACTGGAGCCAACATCCGCTCGTGGTACGCCACTCTGCCTCGATCCTCTGTGAAAGCTCGCGAGCATGTGGTCGAAGCCGCGACGCCGACGCGTCCATTTGGTCGCGGCTTTCGATCCATCGACTCGTTCTACCTGAGCAAGCACTGCCGACTCTGCGGATCCATCGGCAACGACGTCCTGTGCCAGGAATGCATTGCGAATCCGCAGCGAAGTCTCCTAGCGATTCACACGGCGTCCACGCAGCACGAAAAGGCAGTCATGGCGCTCAAACTGGCGTGCACAGCGTGTGATGACCGAGACGCATTTACGAACTGCTGCAACGTCTCGTGTCGCGTGTGGAACCACATCAAGCTGCTCGAAAAGGACAAGGCTACTCTCATGTTCCAGGAGCGGCAAACAAATGCACCGTGAACAAAACAAAAAAGTTATCTATTACCCCTTGGAGCGCTGCCTTCAATAGCACCAGCTCGTGCGGTGCTGTCTAATTCTTGCGAGGCCGGCTGGGCTTCTTGCCTTTGCCAGCGTGCTTCTTGCCCTTCTTGGCCACAGGCTCCTGTTTCTGCTTCTTGGCCGGCCGCTTGGCCTCCTCTTGCTCCTCCTCGGCATCGCTCTGGTCCTCCACGGTGACCTCAGCCTCCACGTCCGCGGCAGCCTGCTTGCGGTCCTTCTTGGCCTTGACGCGCTGCTTCTTGGTCAGGTTGGCCTCCTCGGCCTCCTCCTCGAGCTCGTCCTCGGTCTTCTTGGCGTCCTTCTCCTCGGAAGGCATCGTGTTCGCGTACTTCTTGAACTTGGCCACGTAGAAGCCATCCATGTTGTGCACGTGCGGGTAGAATCGGCGCGTGAGCTGCACCGACGGGTGGAAACGCTGCTGCTGGTAGCGCGTGAAGCCCGGCTTGCCGTGGTCCAGGCCAGTTTCCACGAGCTTCACGCAGCGCTTGCGCAGAGCGTAGTCAACGACCGACTCGTTCTCATCCACCATGACGGAGCACGTCGAGTAGAGGACGTAGCCGCCCGTCTTGGACTTGGCGTCCACGGCGTCGATTGCGGCGAGCAGCAGCTCCTTCTGCAGGTGAGCAAGACGCAGCACGTCCTTCTCGCCCTTCTGCGTCTTGATGGACGGGTCACGCGCGATAACGCCCATACCAGTGCACGGAGCGTCCAGCAACACACGGTCGAAGCCCTTGAAGAGCGACGGCACCTTGCGGCCGTCGTAGCACGACACGGACGTGTTCTTGACGCCCAGACGGTGCAGGTTGGCCACCGTCGCCTTGAGACGCTGCTTCTTCAGGTCGTTCGCGATGATCGAGCCCGTGTTCTTCATCAGCTGCGCGATGTACGTGGTCTTGCCGCCGGGAGCGCAGGCCATGTCCAGCACGCGCTCGTTCATCTGCGGAGCCAGAGCCATCACGGAGCAGATCGACGACGCCGACTGCAGCATGTAGTGGCCCGCCAGGTACTCGGGCGTGGCACCAATGGGCACGGGCGAGTCGTAGATCTTGAGCCCCACCTTGGACCACTTGGCCAGCGGGTCAAGGTTGACGCCACGCTGGATCAGCGCCTGCGCCAGATCGCGACGACGCGCCTTGAGCGTGTTGGTACGGATGACCAGCGGACGCGGCTGCTCGTTGGCCTCCACGAACTCGACGCACTCGGCGGGCGAGAACATCTTGAGGAACATGTCGATGAGCTCGCGGTTGTAGCCGAAGTAGCCCGCCAGGTCCTTGGCCAGCGACTCCATGTAGTCCACGCGCGAGCGGCCAGGCTCACGACGCGCGCTGAAGTGCGACAGCACCTCCACCACGTCCTTGATGCGCTGGTAAACCTCGGCCGGGTCCGTCATGTCGTCGCCTTCCTCGCCTTCCTCGGCCAGCTCCTCCTCCGTTTGAAGGTGGTACGGCTCGTTGTTAGCGATGTTGAGACGCATCTCCTCGTCGGCTTCCTCGGCCTGACGGGCCTCCTCCTCGTCCAACAGACGGGCCTTGCGCTCAATGTCCAGCTCCTCTTCGTCTTCTTCCTCGTCCTCGTCCTCGCCATCGCTGCCCTTGTTCTTGAGCTTCAGCCAGTTCTTGTTGGCGTCCGAGAAGCCGTCGTCGGCCTCGGGTCCCTCCTCGTCGCTGTTCTCATCCTCGTTTTCCTCCTCGTCATCGTCCGAGTCGAAGAGCTGCGCCTTGTTGCTGGCGCCGCGCTGCTCCTGCTTGGCCGCCTCCTTGGCGTACTTGGAAGGCTTGGCGGCGGGCTTGGCCGCGGCAGGCTTAGCCACAGCCGGAGAGCTGCTTAGTTTGCGCTTGTTCGGTCTCGCCATGGCGCTAGAAGGACAGAAAGGTGTGCTGCGTTGCGTGCGGCGCGGCCTGCTTTGTGTCGCTTCGGAGCTCGTGACCACCACACTATTGACTGGTGCGCAAAGAGCAACCTCGAAGTTCAGGTACGTTACACAAAGTTGGTGTATCAAACACCAACCCTCAGCTCAGTCATACTGCGTATTCTTACTTACGAAAGGGCGCAGCGGAAGTTGAAGCGGAACAACGATGGAGACGGCGGCCCCGCCTGCGCCGGCGGCAGGCTTCCCGGAAGCCGCCAACGCTGGCTCCAGGTACGATGCGCTGCTGAGGCAGATCGTGCAGCTCAACACGGACCTGCAGAAGACGGCTGCGCTCAGCCAGACGCTGCAGCGCGAGCGGGACGACGCCCAGCAGCACAACGCGAAGGTGCGGCGCCATAGTTCTCTAAACGTCTGGCCGTGAGAGACTAATCGCAGCTTACATTACGCTTTTTGACAGCTGAAAGGCGACGTAAAGCGGCTGCAAGAGCGCTGTGACAAGATGCAGCTCGTGCTGATGCAGGAGACGGAGCTAAAGGTGCGGTAACGACGCCGCGGGTCGCGGGGACTGGGCTTTGTGGAGTTAATGCTGTTATTGGTGCGGATGGGGAAGATTGAGTCGGACAGGAAGCACGAAGATCTGATCGCCAAGTGGAAGAAGCAGCTAGAGGTCAAGGCGCGTGCGTTTGAGTCGCTGCAGAAGAAGTTCGCGCCGCCGAGAGACCTCGAGCAGCTGCGCATCAAGATTCAGGAAGAGCTGGAGGGGCCGTACCAGCAACGCATTGACAATTTGCAAGATGAGGTGGAGCGCCACCGGCAAATGAGTTTCGAGATGCGTCGGGAGTTTGAGGCGCTCAAGACGGAGTACGAGCAGTTCTCCATCGATCAGGTGGGTGGCGTCGAATAGTGCTAGTGGAAACTCGACTCACAACGCTTTGTTGGACTAGGGCAACGAGATGGAGTGCATTCACGAGACGTACGAGGTCACGTTGAATGATCTGAGGCGGAAGTTGCAGCTTGCTGAGGAGACCGCGGCCAACTCGCAAACTGCTGAAACAATTCGACGCCTTGAACAGCAACGGGAAGCAGCGCAGATCGAAATTAAATCTCTACGCGACGAAGTGAGAGTAAGGCGCAATTGTGTACACTTTGAGTTATGGCAGTACGGAAGGCGAAGGTTGCAATCATCTCACGCTGCGTGTCGTCGTTTCGATCCAGGACGTGCGGGGGGAGCTCCAGCACGTATCCGAGCAGAACGAAAATGATAAAAGTGCTCACGAACTCCACCTGGCCGACGAGGCGACACGCAATGCGACACTAGAGCTCGACTTGAAGGCATGCAGTCGCCAGTTAACCAGAGCAAAAGATGAATGCGAAAGTATCCGGTCCAAGTGGGATCATGCGCAAAACAAGCTGCTGGAACTAGCGTCTGAAAGCGAAGGTGTACGGGAGCAATTGAAGCAAAAAGAGGCGCTCATCTTCAGCAGCCACAATACGCTCTCAATGAAGTACGTAGTCACAGCGTCGACCTGCTGGAGGTTTGCGCCAAGTTGACATTGATGATGGCTTGCTATATAGGCTTCGCGATGAGCGAGCGATATGGGAGAGAGACCAAGCCAGTCTAAAGGTTTGTTCCGCTACTCTACTGTCGTTGGCAGCGGCATATCTTACATATTCCTAACCATTTCATCAATTGCGTCGCTGGTGGAACGACAGGATCGTATCAACGAGTTACTACTCAAGCTTCAAGCAGCCGAGGCTGCCGCTCAAAAGAATTCGAGCACTCAAATACGGGAGGCAGACAGTAGTGGCGTGGGGAATTCACTTCTACTGAAAGCTCGAGAGGATGACCTAGAAAAGTACCGAGGGCTTGTTGCAGAGGCAGAGCAAAAGGTAAGTGTTTAAGGACGAGTGAAGGATGCAGTCTTTAAGATTATTGTGCTTGACAGATTGCTGCAAAAGAAGAGGCTCTCCGTCAATGTCAACATGAAGCCGAAGAAACGACACACAAGCTTCAAATGGAAAAGGAAAGCATTCAAAAAGCGATGCAAGCTCTTGGAGCGGAGAAGGAAGCTATGATGGCTAAGCAGGCTTCATCAAATGAGCTGGTAAGGTACTCCATATTGCCTGTTAGTTGGCATGGCTTCGAACCATTGCAAGGCCGTCTTACACAGTGGGTTTGCTCGGGGAAACAATAGGTTTCTCGAATGAAGTCGGAGTGCGTGGCACTGCGGACGAAGCTGAAGGAAATCGAAAACGACTACCGCACTCTCCAAGCAAAGCACAGGTTGGTGATGTTTTTGCCTGACATTGCCTTGACAGTGCGTGATCGGTTCATATTTCTCGAAAACATTTCGCTCTTTTCAGGGAAGTTATCCAATATCAAGAAGACGTGCAGCTTCAGAGAGAAGAGGCCGAAGGAAAGGTACTCCAGCCTCTTGGTCCTCGTTCTTGCTTTGTGGAAGTTGATGTTCTCACCGTAATTGATGGATCAGCTCAAATATATGGAGCAAGACTATTCCGTGATTGTTGAAAAACTGGACAAAGAGAAAGAGAATCATGCAGCCACGGCACGAGATTTACATGTAAGCTTGTCGTGCCTTGCCCCGAGTGATTCTCGGTAGAGCTAACACGTTATATCACGTATTGCTATGCTCGCAGCGAAAATGCTCCATGCTAGAGAGCGATTTTCAGGCTCAGCGTGCTGCATTACAACGCGAGACTCGCGCGGCGTTGTCGAAAGCGCTGAGAGAACTGAGCAAAACCCAAAAAGTGAGATGCCCATGTGGGATTAAAACGTGTCTGTCGACGTTGCTGGGGACTCACCAAAACCACTATGATCTGCTTCTGCAGAAGCGCGATGCGTACAAGCGCAAGTGCTTGGAAATCCACGAAAACTACAAGCATTTGGTTGACGAGACAAATCGACGAGAGGCAAAGTTACTGCAGAGCAGGCAGGAGCACTCGGCCGAGTTGCAACAGCTCCTTGCTCAGCTTTCGGAGGCCGAAAGCGATAAAACTGCATTGATGCAGCGTCAGATCGAGCTTGGGTTTCCGCCGCCAAGTGCTTTCACGAAGAAGGTACGACAAGATGAGTTGAATTGACGACTACAGTATAAACATGCTCTTT